>JAKCPI010030573.1:0-82822 GCA_023213315.1 Euborellia annulipes
TTTTTTAGTTAGACCGGTCTTAAATATAGGGAGATCCAGGTATATTTATTTATATCTTGATATCCAAATGATTCAAGTTAATTTTATTATATATCAAGATATTTAACCCCCTTGAAAAAACTCAAGATTCTCCTTGCGTGATTATTGATATAATCATAATTTATCTTAAAAAAAAAAAAATGTGACAACACACAAAACAAACAAATAGATTTAATAAAATATAAAGTCAGATCAAGATAAAGATGAATTAATATTTTGAATCACCTTTTATCGACTTTTTTCAAGTATTGTGAATCGAGGGGGTGTGTGGAGAGAGAGGGGGGAGAGTTTTGTCTTTTCTTCTTTTGAAACTTGCTCTAGTGGAGACTAAAGCTAACAAAACAGAGTTCAAAACTTTTTATTGATTTCAAAAAATGTTTTTATAACTTTCTGATCATATTCTGTCTTTTAGAGAGACGACATCCCCCCCCCCTCCTCCCCCTCGTTCCTACACCCTCTAACTTAGAAAGTCCTTATTGAAATATTTTTAACTAGGTTTTTATTAATTGAAATTAACCTTTGAATTTATAAACAAATTAGCATGGGCGTTATTGTCATCATTGGTTGTCAAATACTCGATGTCGAGATTTTGATGGATATAGGCCTACACGTTTTGAAGTAAATATAAAAGAACATTTTTTTACTTTCTCTTACCTATGTATATATGTAATATATATATAGAGAGAAAGTATTGGATTCATGTCAAAAATTCGATGTCGAGATTTTGATGGATCTTCACGTTTTGAGGTCCCCTGAATCCAAAAAAGTGGTTTTCGCTACATGGTCTGTCTGTGGTAAGGGGTGTCTGTGTGTCTGTAGAACTAAATATCTCAAGAACGAAAAGAGCTAGGAGGTTGAAATTTTATATTTAAGTTAGGCACCCTCATGGGACGTGACACGAAGCTTTTGAACAAAATCGGCCCAAAAGTACTAGTACTTTACTGATGGTAGTTTTTCAGTTTTTTTCGATTTTCTCAAAATTTGCTCCAACGATTTTTTTTAAAATTCAAAAATCAATTATTTTTTATATTCTCTTTAAAATGTATATTCTCATTTGTGATTGAAATCTTCTGAAGACCACTTCTTACCTGTACTCCATAGAAAAGATAGGAGAAATGGTTGCCATGGTAACAAAATATAAATATTTTTCCACACTTATAAATTTTACATCTTGAAAATCGAATGTACCCTACTGTCGGAAACTAAATACATGTCGACACAAAAAATCTGGTGTGACAAGCACAGTACACAACTTTCGATTACCGAAGGTAAGAGAAAGTTGTGTGCTGTGCGCCAGTCACACCAGATTTTTTTTTTGAAAAATGAACTAAAAATTTTGAAGAAACGGAATCTAGGTGATCACAAATCCCAGCTGGTGAGACGGTGGCGGCCTTTTAGTTAAGAATAAACAGATATTTATAACAACTCAAACTCTGAACACAAGAGAAGAGTGTTTTTTGTCTCTTTACTCTCTTTCTCTTTCATAGGTCCTCATGGGAATTTTTTTCGAGAGCTTTTTATACTAAGAAACACGTCAAGAGATGAAGAGAAAACCTCTCTCTCTCTCTCTCTCTTTAAAGAAGCGATATTCAAATCAGAGGAGTTCTAATTTTATAAAAATAAAAACGAACTCATTTCCTTTTTTTCTTGTTATCTAATTCTTTGGAAATAAAGATAAGAAGTTTAGTATTTACAAATATAAACATATAATAAATAAATTATATTTTCAGTCAGTGATTTATTTGCAAAAATAGAACGTTTCGGGGGCTGCTTAAGAACATTCATTACATTGTAGATTGTAAAATTGGAGATGATGATTGAATATCTTCACTAACCGATCATAGGAAGCGTGTTGATTGGTGTGTTTTGTGTAGGTTTTAAAAGAAAGATGAAAATCAATCAATGAAAACGTTACAAACAATATTATCATTGGATATTAAGTATTGTAGGGTCCGACCGAAACAAGAATTTCAGCAGAAACCAAAGCTAAATTTCGGCAGAAACCGAAACTTTTTTTTTTTAATTTCATTTAAGGCCTTTTTTGGCAGCGAAAATCAAAACTTGTTTTAAACTTTTTCTTAAAATTTCCAATACAAAATTCATATCATTTTACCTTTTTTTTTTTTTTAGTAAATTTTCCCTCGGGACTCAAACAATCACTCCACTTTTCCATATTTCCCTCTTGAGAAAATCATTTTACCTTTTTTCTTCTAGGTGCGAACATGGGCTTAACTAGAGAATTTAGCTGGGGGGGGGGCATGGGAGCAGCTATCCTCCGGGGGCCAGGAAAGCCCCATATTTTCTCAATTTTTCTTGGGAGGGAGCTTTCTAGGGGAGGGGGGAGGCACGAGCCTTCTGTGGGGCCTCCCCGGCACCCCTCTAGTTACGCCCATGGATGCGAATCTCATTCAACGGATTTTTTTCTGTGTACGAGTCTCATTCCTTATTTTTAAATTCAGGTTTAGGCTGGTTGAAAGTTTCGGCTGGTTTTTGGCCGAAACCAGAATTTTTGGCCAAAACCGAAACTTCAGTCGGTTCTTAGTAAGAAGAAAGCAGAAGTCTTCCAGTGAGAATCGATTCTTGAAAGAGTTTCAACTCCATTCTAAAAAGTTGATTATTTTCAGTAAAAGATCAATTCTTAACTAAAGTCAGAGTCGACTTTTTCATCCTTATCCTAAAATAAGAAACGAGCCTGCCCGTTGCACGGCGAAAGTGAAGTGTAACAAACTTTAAGAAAGAAATGCCTCTCACAAGATTACAGTCAAACAATTCCACAACTTCAAAGACCTCTGGTGAAGGTTACATTCCAGGACACTATTTTCCCTTCTAAAAATTTAAAGAAAATATCCTCATAATAATATGCACGAATTTTATGGCACCGCCGGATTTTTAATTCAAATACCCCCCCCCCCCATCTGCCAACAACTTATATGTCCTTGCAGCTCATTTAATTAATTTATTTTAATTCCACAAAATCCATTTAATTTAAATAAAATAAAATTTTTGAAATAGCGTGTTAAATGCATTTTCTCTCTTCCAGTAAGTGATTAAATGTGTCCCCCCCCCTCTCCCCCTCCAACGATCAAACGCTCGTAAACCGGCGAGTTATTGCGCTGTTAAGATTTCATCCGTCCGCCACCTGTTCCCCCCCTCAATGAAATTCAAGTGCGTTCCATTCAGTTGGTGTTCTCTCCAATAAAAATTCACGGGTGAACATTCAAATGGGGGAGGGGGGGGGGGTGATAAACAAATGGTAGCCATACCACCACCACCACAACAAGTGGATGCAGCCGACTTCAGAGGCGGATTAAATTCACACTCTCTGCTTTGTTTTTATTGTTCGGGGTATTTTGTCTGTACGTTCATTGGCGCTGCTGCTGCTGTTTTAATTCTAAAGCTCTTTTTATTATTATTATTATAGCGTTTTAAAAAACATAAAAAAAAAGATTAGTAATCGTATCTTGTTTGTTTGGCATCTGAGACCTTTTAGATTCTCTATTCATAATTAATTGGTAGCAAAGTGAAAAGAATCGAACATTTTGTAGAAAATATTAAGATATAAGCTGAGATAAAGATGAAAATATTAAGCAGTGCTTTATAACACTTTCTGGAATGGGAATAACATTTTCGGAAATCCTTTTAATACCGTCCTCAGAAATATTTTTTTTTTTTTGTAAGCCTTGAAGGTAGACAACCACCATATAAAATAAATTGAGATGTAAACACCTTCAGTTTTTCGTGATGGCGATTTGCTATCGAAATATCTACAAGAATATAAAAGTTATTGTGTGATCTTCATTGAAATTTTATTTTATTTGTTTTTGAATGGAAACTTTTTTACAAACATGTTCGATTTATGTCGAAGCGTTACGAAACGCTGCATCTCTTTTGAGCTTCATGCTGTGCGAGCCCAGTAAAATTAAATTTTCTTTGTGAGGAACAAAAAAAAAGGCGACTGTCGAGTTTTTTCGATTTTCTCAAAATTCGCTCCAACGATTTTGATTAAAATTCAAAAATCACTTATGTTTTAGACTCTTTAAAATGTATATTTTTATTTTGTCATTGAAATCTTCTGAAGATCACTTTGCTCTTGTACTTCAAAGGAAACAGGAGAAACATATATCTTTAAATTTCAAGCAGTCAAATTCTTGAATGTATAATGGTTAGAAGTGTATTCTTCCAAAAGGCCGCTGACCATAGGGATGAGATTATCTTCCACTCATCTTGTACTCAACATATATTTACTTCGAAAACTAATTAATAAAACTCTCCTAGAGATGAGTGGAAGATGATTTCATCCCTATGGTCAGCGGCCTTTTGGAAGAATACACTTCTAACCATTATACATTCAAGAATTTGACTGCTTGAAATTTAAAAATATATGTTTCTCCTGTTTCCTTTGAAGTACAAGAGCAAAGTGATCTTCAGAAGATTTCAATGACAAAATAAAAATATACATTTTAAAGAGTCTAAAACAAAAATGATTTTTGAATTTTAATCAAAATTGTTGTAGCGAATTTTGAGAAAATCGACAAAAACTGAAAAGGTATATCAGTAAAGCACTAGCAATCTGGCCGATTTTGATTAAAAACTAATTTCCACGCCCTAGGGGGGTGCTTAACTTAAATATAAAATGTCAACCTCTTAGCTCAATTCCTTCATGATTTAAATTGAACCCAGACAGACATACAGACAGACCATGTATATACATCAAAATTTCGACATCGAATTTTTGGCATGAATCCGATACTTTCTCTTCCTCTCCCTCTCTTCATTCATTCATTCATTCTCTCTCTCTATATACAGTATATATATGTATATTAACATATACATATAGGTAGGAGAAAGAACAAAATCTAGAAATCGCGTGACTAATATAATAATAATTTTATTTTTAATCTAAACAGCTATTATATAATGTAATTTAATAGACTTTTTGTTTCCCCATTAGATAAACTTCTTTAATATAGTTCTGACATTTTATCATGTAATATAATTTTATGTAAAATCTAAGGATGCAAGAGGTAAAAAATCTGGTGTGACTGGTCTCACAGGACACAACTTTCTCTTACCTTCGGTAATCGAAAGTTGTGTTCTGTGCTTTTCACACCAGAATTTTTTGTGCCGGCATATATTTAGTTTCCGACAGTACGGTACATTCGATTTTCAATAAGTATGGGAAAATATTTATATTTTGTTACCATGGCAACCTTTTCTCCTATCTATTCTATGGGGTACAAGAGTAAAGTGTGCTTCAAAAGATTTCAATGGCAAAATGAGGATATATATTTTAAAGAGCCTTAAAAAAAAAATGGATTTTTGAATTTTAATCAAAATTGTTGGAGCGAATTTTGAGAAAAGTGGAAAAAAGTGAATCAGTAAAGTACTAGTACTTTGGGTGATTTTGTTCAAAAGCTTCGTGTCACGTCCCATGGGGGTGCTTAACTTAAATATAAAATTTCAACCTCCTAGCTCTTTTGGTTCTTGAGATATTTTGTTCACAGACAGACAGACAGGTAGACCATGTTGCGAAAACCACTTTTTTGGACTCAGGGCACCTCAAAACATTTAAATCCATCAAAATCTCGACATAAAATTTTTGACAAATCACTTTCTCTCTATATATATAGAGAAAAAAAAAAAAACGCCCGGTCCTGTGTGTCAATTTTCGATAACGTTAAATCTTTCAAACCCTATAATTAGTGATACAATTTTATAATTTAATAAAAGAAAAGGGAAAAGGAAAGGAAGAACGAGGGTCCAGGGGGCAGCCCATCTGGATAAACCGGTAGTTAATTGATAGTCACTAAAATAATTTTACCAGTCAGAATTATTTGTTGCTTATCTTAAAACAAGTAAAAACATCTGAATTTAAGCGAGTATAATTTGATTAGAAACCGAGTCTACGTCTAGAACGATAGAATGTGATATTCTCAAATACAAGTGATTCTTTGTTGAGGCGAAATCTCTGTCAACTCGACTGACTCGCTTTTTCTTTTTTCTTCTCTTTCGAATCGATTTCTTTGAATGTTACACGCGTACACACAAACACGTCCACGTCCTCCCGACATCGTCATTGTAGTCTATTTGCTTTTTTTTGATGAAAAGAAAGAGGGAAACATATCTCCAGTACTGCAGCTTCCGAATTCTCTGGACCAGAGAGGCTGATAACCTCAGGAGCAAAACCTTCAACCTTTTCTTTATATTGAATTAAAATATTTTTATTCTCCCATACCTATGTACATACATATAACTAGCGCGGCCGCCTTCGGCGGCTTCGCGCAATGGGGGTTTCGCTCCCTAGGCCCCTGCCAGCTGACTCGGGCCCGCCTGCGGCGGACCCTCGCCTTTTCTTAATTATGAAAAGAAAATTGTTATTACTAAAATAAGTATTCCAATCCGGTGCCAGCTTAAGGATTTGTTTACATTCATAGAATACATAAATGCAAAGAATACATAAATATTTCTCTATATAATTCTTATGGGAGAATTCATAACATTGCAAATTAATAGCTCAATAAGTTATAGGAATTTCAGGACCCGAGTATTTTTCCTAGACTCTTGATAACGTCCTCTTTAATACTGCAAAATTAGGTTTCAAAATTCCAAAGGGAAGTTGGTCAAACAGCGTAACAGACATACAGGCAGACGCACGGACGGACAGACAGGCAGACGGACACTCAGCTATTATATATATAGATATTATATAGTGAAAAAGAATTAAAAATCTGATGTGATAAGCACAAAACACAAATTCCATTTACACCAGATTTTTACCTGTGGCAATTTTTTGATAAGTTCATACTTAAAAAAAATGAGGTTTTTGATTCTAAAGTAAATTAATTAGGATTTCATTTTAGTCTATTAGAGTAGGGGTCGGCAACCTTTTTCGGTCGGTGGGCAATTTTCAAAATAAAATTTTTTATGCGGGCTGCACACTCAAATGTAAATAGTTCTTTTATATTATACACAACTTTCAAATTAGAATTTACTGCCGCGAATTTAACAATACTTTCTCTCTATATATATTTCATATATAGGGTAAGAGAAAGTAAAACACGGGATTTTGAGGAAAAGCATTTAAACACAATGAAAAACTATATAAGGTTACTCAATCGATTATTTTGTAATATTTATCTCTCTCATCGCTAAAATTTCCGAATAAACCTGTATTGGGGATATTGAAGAATAGTATTCAAACGAAACCCAAAAACCGATATTTTTGACCTAATTCGAAGCCTACGGGCTTGGTCTAGTTGGTAGCGTGCCTACCTTCTATAGAGAACGTCGCGGGTTCGGACCCCAGTCAGTCCGATGATTTTATTTAAGCCATTTGGATACCAAATGGCTTAAATAGAAATGCCTGGACCCCCAATAGATATTATAAATAATAAAGGTTATCGTCAAAGTCTTTAATGGGCTAAGTTGCCGAAAAGAGAAAAGTGTGAATGTGTGTGTGATTGTGAGTGTGAATGAGAAAAAAGTGTGAGTGTTTTTTCAATATACAGTATATGCCTAATTCGACTAAAATGCCTGTACCGATAATTTTACTTGGCCCTCACGAGGTCCCGTCCCACTTTCCGCATCAGAAATATCAGTAAATAAAATTAATTTTATTCTATTGTCTGACTCTTCATCTCTATCATTTACGATCTTTAAGGAAATATTGAGAGTGCATATTCCTTTATTCTAAAGATGCTTAGCTATCGATTTTCGCATCTTGTTTCTGAGCCTGGGTTCAGAGCAATAGCCTAATTCTAAGCCATTTATTTACATATCCAAAATGATTTTACCACAAAGATCATTGTTGTTAAGCAATGCCATGCACTGTTGAACATCGGGACATGGTTTCACCATTATAGCCTCTGTAGGCGAGAAGGGCATAGGAGTATTTAAAATAAAAAAAATTTTATTCTTTCACTTCTGACACCTCATAGGCCAAAATATTTAAATTTATCAAACTTTTTTTTTTCATAAATTTTACTTACAAATTGGTATTTCAAATTTGGTCAAAAGATATTTACCTTAATTAAATTAAATTCGGTTACTGTTAAAAATTTCAAGGGATATTCATAAACAAGTACCCTATAGGACCATGGCAACCATTTCTCCTATCCTTCCAATGAAATACGAGAGTAAAGTGGTCTTCAGAAGATTTCAATGCCAAAATGAGAATATACATTTTAAAGAGCATCTAAAAAATAATTGATTTTTGAATTTTAATCAAAATCGTTGAAGCGAATTTTGAGAAAATCGAAAAAACTGAAAGAGTGCATCAGTAAAGTACTAGTACTTTTTGGCCGATTTTGACTAAAACATTATTTTCACGCCCTAGGGAGATGTCTAACTTAAATATAAAATTTCAATCTCCTAGCTCAATTCCTTCATGCTTTAAATTACAGACAGACAGACCATGTCCCGAAAATCACTTTTTTGGATTCAAGGGAACTCAAAACGTGTATATCCATCAAAATCTCGACATCGAATTTTTGATTTGAATCCAAACATTTCACTGGAGAAGCTTTGAACTGCGTCAAGTCAGAGATTGTTTTTTTTTCTCACAAAACAATTTCATTTTCTTTAGGCAATTTTAAAGAAACGTGGATATATTACATCCAATGTAGGCCTATGTAGTAAGATGTTGAACAATTTATATTGCTTGAAAGACATCTGGGCAAATCTCTCTCCCTCTGTGTCAAGCCTCACTCAAAAACTGCTGAGCTAAGCCTCGCAACCACTATAGCATATCCAAGTTATAATATCAATAATAATACTTGATCCTCCCTTAGGGAAAAAGGAATCTCACTTAATAATAATTATTTTCACCCTTAAAGCCAAAAAAAATTGGGTCCCTTGAAATGTGTGTGTGTACAAAATATCTGAAGAACGAAAAAAGATACGAAATTGAAATTTTATATTTACGGTGCGCGTCTCGGGGTGCTAATTTTGGGAGTATTCCAGCGGCCACAATTTTGAAGCGATCGACCTCAATTTTTTTTTTTTAATTAAAGCTATTTAAATTATCTACAAGTTATAGAAGCCCTTTTTTTGATTTTCGAAAAAATTAAATTTTTTTTAGATTAATCGCATTAAATGGACCCTGTTATGCAATGGTGTGTCAAAGACCAAAAAATTCAAATTTGAGTTAAGCACGGAATATTGTTTCAAATGCTTTAATTAATAGTATTTTTTATGAAATATGTCCTAAAAAAATTTATATTTAATGTTACTTGCACAATTGACCAGAAAAATTATATATAATCCAATGTAAACAAAAAACTTTATTGTTGATTTTCTCAAAACTCGATGTTTGGTCTTTGACACACCATTGCATAACAGGGTCCAAATAAAAGATATTTTTAAAAAATTCGCTCTATATCTTATAGATAATTAAATTAGTAATCATTGTGTTAAAAAATAATTAATTTTTTACCCATAATTAATTAGCTGGAATCTTTCAAATGAAATGGAATAAATCCCTTGTATCCCTAAGGGACAAACTAACGCCATCTCTTGCCGCCTAGAGTAATTCGGTACTGAATCGTCTTCTAAGGGCTTTTCAAGACGCGCTCCTTAAGTTAGATATCCCCCTGGAACGTGAGACAAAGCTGTTGAACAAAATCGGTCAAAACGTACTACTGTAGTACTTTACTGATGTATTTTTTCAGTTTTTTCGATTTTCTCAAAATTCGCTCCAACGATTTTGATTAAAATTCATAAATTTAGATGCTCTTTAAAATGCATATTCTCATTTTGCCTTTGAATATATCAAAAACTAAATATATGTCGAAACAAAAATATGGTGTGATAAGCACAGTACTCAAATTTCTTTTACCAAAGATAAGAGAAAGTTGTGTTATGTGCGACCAGAACATCATAGTATTTTTAATGAATAAACTTTCCTTTTATAATGGGGTCTGAAACTTAAAATTTATTCTTAATTACAACCATTTATAGCAAGTTCTAATCTAAATAAATAACATTATTGAAGAAAGCAATAAATTATGTTAATTCCTCTTTGACCTTCATTATTTATTTTAATATATTTATTTTTATCATTTACGAATAGTAAATATTCAAGTTTAAAATTAACCTATTGACCCACCAGGAAGGTGTGAAACTAAAAATAGTCAAAATGCCTCCTCGCGGGAACTAGTTGAACATCACGCGATATCGCCGCCCCTAAATCGAACAGGGAGTTTCAAAATGGAATCTAATTTAAAAAAAAAGGGGCGTTATTTTGCTCCCAAGTGATTTAAGAAAAAAGAGAAGGATTTTCTCTCTCTCTTGATTTGCACCCTGCAACGTGTCTCGTCTCGCCACCGGTCCGTCGTATATTTTATGAAAGAAAAGGAGGAAAAGTTAAGAGAAAAATACGTGACCATTTCGTTCAGAGATAAATTTTCAAATGACCTGTTGTTTGTTTAATTAAGTTAAAGTTTTCCCATTAGAGAGGCGAAGGACCAGAGACAGAGAGAGAGAGAGAGAGAGAACTAACCGCAAGTTATTATCGAACTAGAACTTTCATTTCTATTATCAAAAATCAAGCTAATGAAACTAACCTGACAGTAGTAAAAAAAAAAAAAAAAACTTTTTATAATACATTAATTAACCAGTGAAGTTAATGCCTAATGAATTTTTTTTTGTTAATGGATTTATATTACATTCAAGAACAGTTGGAAAATAATAATTACTAGCAGCGCCGCCCGCCTGCGCGGACATTCGCCTTTTCTTTAAAAAAAATCTGGTGTGACTGGCGCACAGCACACAACTTTCGATCTTACCGACAGGTAAGAGAAAGTTGTGTTCTGTGCTTGTCACACCAGATTTTTTGTGTCGACATGTATTTAGTTTCCGACAGTACGGTACATTCTATTTTCAAGATGTAAAATTTATAAGTATGGGAAAATATTTATATTTTGATACCATGGCAACCATTTCTCCTATCTTTTCTATGGAGTACAAGAGTAAAGTGGTCTTCAGAAGATTTCAATCACAAAATAAGAATATACATTTTAAAGAGTCTAAAACAAAAGTGATTTTTGAATTTAAAAAAAAAATCGTTGGAGCAAATTTAGAGAAAATCGAAAAAAAAAACTGAAAAAGTGCATCAGTAAAGTACTAGTACTCTCTGGTCGATTTTGTTCAAAAGCTTCGTCCCATGGAGGGTGCCTAACTTAAATATAAAATTTCAACCTCCTAGCTCTTTTCATTCTTGAGATATTTTGTTCACAGAGACACACACACACAGAGACAGACAGACAATGTCGCAAAAACCACTTTTTTGGATTCAGGGGACCTCAAAACGTGAAGATCCATCAAAATCTCGACATCGAATTTTTGACATGAATCCAATACTTTCTCTTTATATATTAACAAATATAGTGCTAAGAGAAAGTAAAAATTGCAAAAATTTTAAGCCATGTTTTGCACCACTAAACCACCATCCGAATGGGCCTGGAACTTTATTATTCTATGTATTTAGCTCCATATTTCTAAGCGGTAACTCTTAAAAAATCTAGAAAATTTAATTTAAGAGCCGCTTTACATTCACATTTTCAATAAAAATTTAATTTCCTCCATATCTCTAAAATTAGAGCAAATCGAGCAAAAATGGTGGCCTTATTGTAATCACCACCACCCCCCCACCCCCAAAAAAAAAAAAAACCCCCCCCCCAAAAAAAACACTGGGGGCTTTTTTTTTTTTAAAAAAAAAAATAAATATATTCACATGTCCAAATTTTTTGACAACTCCTTGCTTGAAAAATTTTAATGAACGATGAACTCGTCCGGCACCCAGTATATTAGAGGAAAGTAAAAAGCCGAGCCTAAGTACTAGGTGATAAATTCCCGAATTATATTCTTTTTCTACAAGGATCATTTATTCGCCATAAGCTAGGAAAAAAATTTACACGGCCATAAAAGAAAAAGAATTTCATTTCCTCTCAAATGAATATCACTTCCGGTAAACTTGAAAATTAGAGCAAGTAGTATTTTCACCTTGGACGAAATGTTACAGAAATACCATAACCTCAAACAAAAAGGGATTTATGTTTGTGGTTCTGGCTTATAAAGCAGAGCTATTTAGATAAAAAATAATAATAATTCCCTCTCTACAGGGTTAAAAAAAAAATACACAATTCTTGCGTCAATGTCCTAATCCTCTTAACTTAATCCTTACATTACGAAAGAGTTAAAAAAAAAGAATGAAATTTCTCATCACTCGCGGTTAAAATTTCTAATTAAAATTTTTTTCTATCAATCATAGCTGAACATTAAGTGCCAAAGTACACCCGCATAGCCCGCATTGCAGTGGCTTGAAGCACAACGAAGAAAAATGTAACAATTAACAAAAATCGATTTGCAAAATGGTGCGATAACGTTTTAATTAAATAAAGAAAAAAATATATGTTCTACAAAATATTTGCTGTAGAAGAAGATAACTTTCCAGTTTTATTAAGTCGATAGGTACTGCATTTAGTTTCCGACAGAAATGAAGATGTAAAATATAGAAACAGAAAAATATTTACATATTCTTGCCATGGGAACCATTTCTCCAATCCATCCTATGAAGTACAAAAGTATGCTTCAAAATATTTCAAGATAAAAATGAGAATATACATTTTTAAGAGCATCTAAAAAATAATTGATATTTATGAATTTTATTCAAAATCGTTAGAGCAAATTTTGAAAAAATAGAAAAAAACTGAAAAAGTACATCAGTAAACTACTAGTTCTCTTTGGTCGATTTTGTTAAAAAGTTTCGTGCCACGTCTCAGGGGGGTACTTAACATAAATATAAAATTTCAACTTCATAGCTCTTTTTGTTCTTGAGATATTTTTTTTACAGACACAGACTATTTTGAGAGACCTACTTTTTTGTAGGGGACCTCAAAACGTGTATATTAATCAAAATCTCGACTTCGAATTTTTGGCATGAGTCCAATACTTTCCTACAAGTCCTAAGGCCCTACTATGGATGTACAAGATCTCCGGAATGGGGAACGAGAGATTTCCTAGTATTTGTTTTGAGAAGCTGCTATCTATGGAGTGTTGTATGTTGCTTTGCACCAATGTTGCGTGTTGCCTTCTCAAGGGGATTTTTGTTGAGTTTTTCAAATAAATGTCTCAGTTTTTAAATTTATGTTTATTATGACTGATTAATATACAAGGTCCGGTACTTCAGAGGTTGAGAGAGAGAATGATCTCGCCCGGGAGTGGGGGGTGGCCTTTTATGCCATTTTTCAGACAGTAATCCCCCATTCCCAGGGGATCAGACACACGTGTAACGATTCCAATTGCAGAATTTGCGCTTTTCTGTGGGAATCTTGACATGTGTGTCTTGTTCTAGAAATATATCAAATTTTGCCATCGAATGAGTTTAAAAATAGAGCTTTAGATTCCAAATATCAAATTTTGTATCTCTCTCTCTCTGTTCTTTTAGCTTCACAACAGGAGAATGAAGCAAACATCATATATCCCAGGTCAAAGCATTGTTGAAATCGGCAGGTTTCACTTGTCAGTGCTGACAATATAACAGAAGATCAAAAAATTAAGTATCTTTTGGATGCGCCTCTAACTGAGTTCAGTGGGAATCTTGATGCAAAAGTCGTAGAATTCGTTAATAATTTACAAGAGCATTATTAGTTCCACCTCCGGCCCCCCTATTTCGTCAAGAATATCTAACCTCCAACGCAAGATTGGTGTTCGTAAGGCTTATGCACAGGTAAGGGTAGCTGAGAAGTATCTTGTGAAGCTTTCAGTGAATGTAAACGTCTATTTAATCAATGAAAAAGAGCATTGTACTACCATATGCAACATGAAGAGGA
This sequence comes from Euborellia annulipes, assembly GCA_023213315.1. NCBI lineage: Eukaryota > Metazoa > Arthropoda > Insecta > Dermaptera > Anisolabididae > Euborellia > Euborellia annulipes. Next base: position 13,869 of record JAKCPI010030573.1, read on the forward strand.
TGGAGACCTTATTCCATATCATGGTCGAATGTCCATTGTACGACTCTCTGAGGAGGACTTTATACGGGAAGTTGTAGGTGTTGAGGAACCAACATAGGCCTACGTAAATGCCATTGTAAATAATAATAAATAAATAAAGAATTATATATATCATGTGTTGGTCCATGAGGTAATTATGAAAAACATATAACCAAGTATTTATTAATTTAAATAAGCACATAAGGTCTCCATCCTCTTCATGTCGCTTATTTAAATTAATAAATACTTGATTATATGTTTTTCATAATAAATAAATTTTATTGACTTCCACCCCTCTCTTATTTAGGGTTTGGGGATCGGTACATTCATTATTTTTACATTAACATGCGTGTAAAGTGTAAGATTGAATTATTTATTGCACATTTCAATCGTGTAAAATTGAATTATTGCACATTTCAATCACACTCTCTGTAGTCCTCTCTCTTCAGTCTCTTCCAGGTTTCCCACACCTTCAGTATCTCTTCTTTCATTTCCCTTCTTATCATCCACTCCCAGCCTTCTTCTATCTTCGCCATCTTGCAACTTCCCTCCAGAAATTCCCTTGTTTTCGGAGGTAATCCCGCTCGGACGGAGGCGCACTCGAAGATGTGGTTGTCATTGTAAATAAAGTTAAACGTTTATTCTTTGCAATTAGATCCTATGTAAATAAAATTTTGGGGTTACCAGTGAATTGTAAATGTGAAATATACTACTCGTCTCTGTAATATTATTGTATATATAAAATACTGAATAAATTTTATCTTATTCTCTAACCTATTAAATGTTAATATATAGATCGAAAGTGTTACATTCATTTCGAAAATTCGATATATTCTTTTCTTTGGAGATTCAAGAGAGATGTGAGAAACCACACACACATACACACACACACTTGAGGATAAAAGGGAAGAAACGAAAATGATCTTTGCCTTTTCTTTAAACCAAATATTATTTAACATGTAGCCTACTACTTTGTTGATTTAATACTACTTTATTTTTCCCGAAATGAACCTTAGAAAGAGTTGAGGATATAGGAGAAAAAAAATAAAGTAAAGAGAAGAAGCAGAAGAAGGAAAGAAAGTGAGCTGATAACTTGAGAAAGAAAAAAAAAAAAAAATTCTAAAGGCAAAAGTAAACCTATGATTAGAGAAAAAGTTTATCCGGGTTGGAAAGGGAGGGAGGGAGGAATAATATGAAGCCTCTTCAAATGAAGAATAATAGAGAAAAAAAAAGATGGAATCTAGAAGAGAGCTCCTATTCATCCATCAATTGGACCATTCATCAAATTTCATTTAAACAAAAAGAAAAAAAAAAATGAAAAGTTTTTATACTAATAAAAATCCTATTAATTGAAGAAACCATTTAAAATAGTGACATAGGATCTTGTTTCATGAACCTATATGCGAAGACAGTGAAATATAAAGATAAAAAGCATATTAAAAACGATATCAAATTCCTACCGGAATCCCTGTTTATATAAGAAGACACAAACCTCAAACCTAACCGACCTCTGGCCGTAGCCATCTACCGGCACTCCGTGAAGTTACAATAGTTATATCATGTTGTCATGATAACCATTTCTTTTATCTTCCTATGAAGTACATGAGTAAAGTGAGCTTCAAACAATTTTGAGAGCAAAATGAGAATATACATTTAAAAATCTGGTGTGACTGGCGCACAGCACACAACTTTCTCTTACCTTCGGTAATCGAAAGTTGTGTACTGTGCTTGTCACACCAGATTTTTTGTGTCGACATGTATTTAGTTTCCAACAGTAGGGTACAATTGAATTCAAGATGTAAAATTTATAAGTATGGGAAAATATTTATATTTTGATACCATGGCAACCATTTCTCCTATCTTTTCTATGGAGTACAAGAGTAAAGTGGTCTTCAGAAGATTTCAATCACAAAATGAGAATATACATTTTATAGAGAATCTAAAAAATAATTGATTTTTGAATTTAAAAAAAAATCGTTGGAGCAAATTTTGAGAAAATCGAAAAAAACTGAAAAAGTGAATCAGTAAAGTGCTAGTACTTTTTGGTCGATTTTGTTCAAAAGCTTCGTGTCACGTCCCATGGGGGTGCCTAACTTAAATATAAAATTTCAATTTCCTAGCTCTTTTCGTTCTTGAGATATTTTGTTCACAGACACACACACACACACACACACACACACACACACACACACACACACACACACACACACACACACACACACACAGACCATGTCGCGAAAACCACTTTTTACTTTCTCTTACCCTATATATGAAATATATAGAGAGTTACTTTCTCTTACCCTATATATGAAATATATAGAGAGAGAAAGTATTGCGATCATGTCAAAAATTCGATGTCGAGATTTTGATGGATATACATGTTTTGAGGTCCCCTGAGTCCAAAAAAAGTGGGTCCCGCAAATTGGTCTGTGTGTATGTGTGTGTGTGTGTCTGTGTGTCTGTATGTGTGGAACCATTTTTTTAGCATGAAGGAATTGAGCTACCGGATTGAAATTTTATATTTAACTTAGGTACCTTTGAAGAATCTCAAAATAAGCTTTTGAACAAAATCGGCCAAAAAGTACTAGTACTTTACTGATGTACTTTTTCAGTTTTTTTCGATTTTCTCAAAATTCCCTCCAAGGATTTTTTTTAAAATTCATAAATGAACTATTTTTTAGATGCTCTTTAAAATGTATATTCTCATTTTGCCGTTGAAATCTTCTGAAGACCACTTTACTCTTGTTCTTCATAGGAAAGATAGAACTGGTTGCCATGGTAACGGAATTTAAATCTTTTTCTTTTTATTAGATTAAAAATCAATTATTATTTAAATTCCCATTTATTTTTTTTTTATTTCTGTTTTAATTGTTTCCAAGAAAACATATATATATATCTCTCCCACTTGCAAACATTATCGTCTCTCTCTACTCTTTTTAAATTCCCTTTCCACCTTATCTTCGCATAGAAACAATGTTAATTTCCTATAGGGATTTGTATGTTAATTTCGATTCAAAAGGGGGTCCCCTTTGGAACTTTTTAGGCATTTAAAATTTTTTTTTCCAATTCTTATGAAATTTTGTATTTATTTACGAATCTATATTGTGTATAAAATGTCCAAATATGAGATTAAAATTTTGAAAATAACCATAGTTTATTTGAAGCAGTCAACATTTAAAATGCAAGTTTGAAACTAAGGTGCTATCGGAAACTAAATATATCTCGACACAAAAAATCTGGTGTGACCAGCACGGTGCACAACTTTCTCTTACCGAAGGGTAAGAGAAAGTTGTGTGCTGTGCGCCAGTCACACCAGATTTTTTGGATTCTGGGGACCTCAAAACGTCAAGATCCATCAAAATTTAATTTATTTCTTGAGGGCTGGATTAAGATGGGGTGAATAATAGGAATTCTCCTGATTATGATTATAAACAAAATTAATAAGAACAACAATAACCCTCACTTAGACTTTTCCCAGCAATCAGTTCAATGAAATCAATCATAAGACTAATTTTATTATTGTTTAAATTTCATTTCAAGTCGTCAGGTGTCGATTTTAATTCATAAAATTATAATCCATTTAATAAATAACAACACTTTATTCTTGTCCCTTTATTTTAAACAAAGAACAACAAAGTGTAATTAATATCCTTTAAAAGTAGTTAAATTTCCGAAATTAATCTAAAACTTTAAGGGTTGAAATTTGCCACTGAAGGGCCGGAAGTTGTCCAAAACTCATCTCTTTAAAATTTATAGGGATTTCCAAGAGGACGGTCATTTGCCTTAGCCGTTGTTGTTTAATTATCATGCCTAATATCAAAAAACAAAAAAAACTTTATGTTTATGTAAGAAAAAAAAAAAAACAAACATAAAACCCTTATTGTGTAGTAAAATACCTAAATTATTATAAAAAAAAAAAAAAAAAATTAAACAGAGATTTTGTCTAGAATAATGTAAAGATGTATAAACAACATTTTATTTAAATAAATATTTATTATGCTGGTATACAATGAAATTATAAAATAACATAAAATTTGTACTTTGTACCTCAAGCTGTAATTTTGGATTCGTAAGAACAATCATATATATAATTCGCTAATGTCCGTCTGTCTGTCTTGCTAGAGATGGAAAAGTCTATTTTCGATTTTGGAATCGACTTGATATTTTTCAATTCTCGGAATCGATTAATCATTTCTGAAAGTCGACTTTTCTTCTTCCAAGTCGACTTTTTAAATACTCTATAAATTGTGCTTAGGAGATACTCAATAATCGTCCCGAAATGCCTAAAACTTTTTGAGTTAAATATTAATTGTTGAAGTTACGATTTCTCCCATTGGAAATGTATGAAGATATTAGAAATGAAAAGAAATTTATGTATTCTTTGCAAATATTGAATGTTGTGAAATTTTTTTTTAAATGCATGTTTCGCCTTCCTGGACCCACGCCAGCTGGTTCGGGCACACCTGCAGCGGACCCTCTTCTTTTCTTAATTATTATTATTATTATTCCAACCCAGGATTTTTCTTTTTTTTTTAACTTGATTTTAAGGTCTTTTTCGTCATCTTGAGGATTTGCTTGCATTCATAGAATACAAAAATGCAAAGAATACTTCCTAATACTTTCTTATGGGTAATATAACGGATATCGTATAAAGCCGAAAAAGACTGTGTGTATGTGTGTGAATGGGAAAAAGTGTGTTTTTTTTTTTATAAAAAAATTTAAAATAAAAACTTTCCTATGGGAGAAATCGTAACTTCAGAAATTAATAACTCAAAAAGTTATAGAAATTTCGGGACGATAATAATTTCACTATAATCCCTAGAAGATCCTCTTTAAGCATATAAAATTTGGATCTGAAATTCCAAAGTGAAGTTGCTCAAATAGAGCTTCCCGTCCGTTTCAAGCGACAAAAATTTAACTACCAATCCAATTCAAAAATAAATAGAAAATGGCCTTCGATGCAGAAAAAGACATTAAATGAAATAAAAAAGAAAAAAAGATCACAAATTTATTAAAATTCATTTATGGTGAACATATCCCGTCCCGCCTTTCTGAGAAGTAGATAGTGAAGTGTGAATGGAAAGGGGGGAGGGCAAAGGGTAACAAGGGCGCTAATTAGGGCCCTGGGTGCCCACACACGTGTTTTGCTTGTGGGCCGAAGGCGCCGGGTTCCTCGCTCGGCTATTGATTGGGCCTAGGGGCAACCAGGCAACCAGGGACAGACAACCCGGCCGGGTCATCCCAAAAAGGCCTCTCTTTTTCCTTTTTTTTTATTTTTTTTATTTTATTTCATCCGAGAGAGAGAGAGTCGATCACTCAAATTCACTCCAAGCTTAATCACGACGAGGGCCTCTCTTCTCTCAGAGAGAGAGAGGGGGGAGAGTCATATTTTTGCACACCGCCTATGATAAATGTTTTGGATACATTCGCGCAAGATAATGAATGGATTAAATTATTCAATCTGCTCTTGTGTACGGCTCTCCGAGACAAATTTCATCACATTAAACACAGTCGGCTAGAATTGATACAAATTTTTATGAATAATAAATAAATAAAAATCTGGTGTGACTGGCGCATAGCACACAACTTTCTCTTACCTTCGGTAATCGAAAGTTGTGCACTGTGCTTGTCACACCAGATTTTTCGTGTCGACATGTATTTAGTTTCCGACAGTAGGGTACAATTGAATTCAAGATGTAAAATTTATAAGTAATGGGAAAATATTTATATTTTGTTACCATGGCAACCATTTCTCCTATCCTTCCCTATGAAATACAAGAGTAAAGTGGTCTTCAGAAGATTTCAATCGCAAAATGAAAATATACATTTTAAAGAGAATCTAAAAAATAATTGATTTTTGAATTAAAAAAAAAATCGTTGGAGCAAATTTTGAGAAAATCAAAAAAAACTGAAAAAGTACATCAGTAAAGTACTAGTAGTCTTTGGCCGATTTTGATTAAAAGCTTATTTTTCCGGTCCCGGGGGGTGTTTAACTTAAATATAAAATTTCAGCCTCATAGCTCAATTCCTTCATGCTTAAAATTGAACACAGACACACACACACACACACCCACCCACACACACACCCACCCACCCACCCACAGACAGACCATGTCGCGAAAACCACTTTTTTTTGGATTCAGGGGACCTCAAAACGTGAAGATCCATCAAAATCTCGACATCGAATTTTTGACATGAAACCAATACTTTCTCTCTATATATATATTACATATATACATAGGTAAGAGAAAGTAAAAATGCCTGGACCCTAATATATATAAATTCATAAATAACGGTTATCGTAAATGTCTTATATGGCCTGAGCTGCCGAAAAGACAGTGTGAATGTGTGTGTGAGTGTGAGTGTGAATGAGAAAAAGTGTGAATGTTTTTTTATTGTAAAAAAAAAAAAAAAATGGCTTAATTAAAATCATCAGACTGTCTGTGGTTCGAACCCGCACGAAGTTGTGTACTGTGCTTGTCACACCAGATTTTTTGTGTCGACATGTATTTAGTTCCCGACAGTACGGAACATATGAATTCAGATGTAAAATTTATAAGTATGGGAAAATATTTATATTTTGTTACCATGGCAACCATTTCTCCTATCCTTCCCTATGAAATACAAGAGTAAAGTGGTCTTCAGAAGATTTCAATCGCAAAATGAGAATATACATTTTAAAGAGCATCTAAAAAATGATTGATTTTTGAATTTAAAAAAAAAATCGTTGGAGCAAATTTTGAGAAAATCGAAAAAAACTGAAAAAGTACATCAGTAAAGTACTAGTACTCTTTGGCCGATTTTGATTAAAAGCTTATTTTTCCGGTCCAGGAGGATGTTTAACTTAAATATAAAATTTCAGCCTCATAACTCAATTCCTTCATGCTTAAAATTGAACACAGACACACCCACACACACACCCACCCACACACACACCCACCCACCCACCCACAGACAGACCATGTCGCGAAAACCACTTTTTTGGATTCAGGGGACCTCAAAACGTGAAGATCCATCAAAATCTCGACATCGAATTTTTGACATGAATCCAATACTTTCTCTCTATATATATATTACATATATACATAGGTAAGAGAAAGTAAAAAAATACTGATGGGAATGAGCACTTTTTATTTTTCATCTATTTTAAAACTATTTTACTTTCTCTTACCTCTATATATATGTTAATTTCTATATAAATAAAGAGAGAAAGTATTGGATTCATGTCATAAATTCGATGTCGAGATTTTAATGGATACACACGTTTTGATGTCCCCTGAATCCAAAAAAGTGGATTTCGCGACATGGTCTGTCTGTGTGTGTGTGTCTGTGAACAAAATATCTCAAAAGATTGAAATTATATATTTAAGTTAGGCACCCTCACGTGACACGAAGCTTTTGACCAAAATCGGCCAAAGAGTACTAGTACTTTACTGATGTTCCTTTTCAGTTTTTTTTTTTTTTTTTTTCTCAAAATTCGCTCAAACGATTTTGATTAAAATTCAAAAATCAATTTTTGCTCTCAAATTGTTTGAAGCACACTTTACTCTTATACTTAATAAGAAATATAGATGAGATGGTTGACATGATAACAAAATATAAATATTTTCCCATGTTTAGAAATTTTACATCTTGAATTTTAATATATCGGTGGAAACTAAATATATGTCGACACAAAAAATCTGGTGTGAAAAGCACAGAACATAACTTTGCTTTGCATTTCGGTTTCCCAACATAAAAAAATTTTACAAATACGTTAAGATGTATAAGCGCCTAGAGGTAGAAAATTTGAAAATTAGAAATAACTTTGTCGACCTTTGACATATCATCAGAATAGAATGCCGATTAAACTCTTGATTCAGAGAGCTAAATTTTTCCACAATTAATGAATGTAGAATTCAGTCACAGAAATGAGGAGGAAAGCATAGAGGTAAGAGGCCTCTATTGTTAATTCAAACTCCTTTATTACAAAACATTTCGGGCAATTTTATTATTTATTTATATTATAGTGCCATCTTCAGTTTTATAAGAGTTTGTAAAGAATAGAGTTGTTAAAAAGTCTGTCCCTAAGCTAGTCATATACAATAGCCTATGTATAACAAAATGCTCGCTAATGTAGCGGGCTAGGATGTCGGCTTCTACGAAGAAGATCCGTGTTCAAATCCTGCGATTTTTTTCATTAAATAAACATATTTAATTAATGTAAACAAATCCTCAATATTCGATCTCCCTACAGGCAATTTACGAGGAGAGGGAGTTGCTATGACATTTCGTCTTGTGGAAGAGACGTAAAGAAGGTTCCCTCTCAGAGACGCATTCTTCGAAAGGAGTCGGTACTGAGGGAGTCCCTCCTCAACTAGGACATCCTCCAAAGCATAGAAGAGGTTGGATAAAAGGAAAGAAATTAGGATTAGTTCACTAGATAGAACCGAACGTAGGAGGAGGAGTTAGAGATAGGAAATAATGTAACTTCACGGGGTGCCAGTAAATAGCTACGGCCAGAGGCCTGTTGTGTTTGAGGTGTGTGTTTCGTGCAGAAGCACCTCGGGTAAATAAACGGAGATCGAAATTCGCTTCTCAACTAGAAACATCATGTTTTCAAATATATTTGCAATGTGATATACATGGGCTATTGTATATATATGACTAGCTGCTTTTGGGCTCTATTCTTTAAAAACTCTTATACAACTGAACTGAACATAATAAAATTAGCCGAAATGTTTTGTAATTAAGGATTTTGATTTAATAATAGAGGCTTCCTACCTGGCTGCTTTCCTCTTCATTTCTGTGATTGTGAAATTTCTACTTCAGTTATGGTGTCTTGTTTTTCATCCACATGAAAAACTACTTACATAAGAATAGATGAATTTTCACTTTTCATGAAGACAACTTTCATTTATGGATTAACGAGTATCCTAATTTACCTGAAACAAAAGAAAATAATAATATTAATTAAGGAGTTTGTTTAAAAATAATAATAAATTACTTATATTATTAGAGTGAGGTGGATAGCTGAGTAGATCTCGTAGTAAGGAAGAAAGAAAAGAGCGATTGCAGCTAAGATTATTTCGTTTAATAATCGCTTCAAGCTGACGTTTCGGTCAGTTATACGACCATCATCAGGGCTGAAGCGTGTCAAAAAAATTTCTCAAAATGTCGAATGGCACAATCGTATAAAATATTTTTTGCCATTTTATAAGGACCAAGAGGCTATGCGAGTCAAGTTTAGATTATTATTATAAGGCGATTATTAAACGAAATAAACTTAGCTGCAATCGCTCTTTTCTTTCTTCCTTATTACTTATATAGATCAACGGTCGGCAACCTTTTAGACATTACGAGCCACTAAAAGAAGCGATCATTGATGTCTAATTTATATATTAATAATTTCTTCTATATATATATATAATAGCGGAGTGTCCGTCTGTCTGTCTGTCACGCTCTGTTTGACCAACTTCCCGTTGAAATTTTGAAACGAAATTTTGCAGTCTTCTAGAGGACGTTAGGGAGAGTCTTGGAAGGTATGTCTTCGAGCACGTAAGCACCTCGGGCAAATAAACGGGGATCCCGATAGAAATTTCAGATAATAATTTTTTAGTTATTTCTTTAGTTATTTTGTACACGGATAGGCAGGCCATTTTTTCGATTCAGAGAGCCTCAAAACGTGTAATTCCATCTAAATCTCGAATTTTTTTCTATAAATAGGTAAGAGAAAGTAAAAAAATGTTCTTGTTAACCTTGTCAGAATAATATTTAATGAATCTGTGATCATAAAGATAGCAAGAGAGAGAGAGAGAGAGAGAGTTTGCTGTCTTGATGATGAGAAGTCATTTAGGGCTCTTGGGCTTATCAATGGAGAGCCTCCCAGAAGAGAACAACTGACAAGGGAATGAAACAGGAACAAATGAGAAGAGATACCAACCCCTCGGTTACAAACTACAAACTACAATCACTCTGAGCAGATCGCTACGCTTCTTGCGTTGCCATTCATCTTCTCCACCTCGGAGAATATTTATGAATCGTCATTAATAAGAGTTGAGTGAGTGGCAGTGAGCAGCCAACAGCAGCTCCATTTGTTCTTCGCTTCCCTCTTGAGATGTGTGCCGCTCACATTCACGCCATCAGTGTCAATTGTGTTTGGGTATTATAATAACACAATTCATGATAAAATATTTAAGGCTTCTTTTTTTTCGCCTTTATCATCTTAAATTTCTGCCTCTTCAAACGTTACGAAACGCTGCTTGGGTTCGAATCGTAGGCAATCCGATTATATATAATTCGCTAATCTGACACGCTCTATTTAGGCAACTTCCCGTTGGAATTTTGAAAAGAAATTTTTTATGCTTAAAGAGTATCTTCGAGGGATTACAGCAAAGTTATTTTTATCCCGAAATTCCTATAACTTTTTGAGTTATTAATTGTTGAAGTTACGATTTCTCCTTTTATGCATAGAGAAATATTTATGTATTCTTTTCAACAAATTCATTTGTTTACATTTACATGTTTTTTTAATGACACCTGCATAATTTTTCTATGATTTTGTTTTGATTTTTTTTCAAAATTAACGAAAAATGACATGGGCGTAGCCAGACATCTTGTTAGGGGGGGGGGCCCAACCCCTCGTAAGGGCTAGAGGGGGTGTTTGCAATTAATATATACATAGATTATTAATTATTTATCTAAATAAAAAAAAATTAAATTAAATAGTGGATTGGGGCGTTAAATTTTTTTTTTTTTTTTTTTTTTTTTTTTTTTAAGGACAAGCTGGGGGGGGCAATGCCTGCCTCCCCCTGGCTACGCCCATGAAAAATATCTTTTTCTCCGTTGATTATTTCAAAAACTATTCAGTTTTCGAAAAAATGTCAAAGAATAAAAACTATTTAAAATAAAGTAATTTATCATAATATACACAACAAGCCCCCGAGTTTGGCGTAGTATGTAGCGCGCCTCCCTCCTATACCAAACGTCGCGGGTTCGGACCCAGGCAGTCCGAAGATTTTATTTAAGCCATTTGGATACCAGATGGCTTAAACAGAAATGCCTGAACCCCAGATCTTTATATATATAATTCTTCTGTACGTGTGTATGTGACTGAACTCCTCCTAAACGACTGAACCAATTATGATGAAATTTTCTGTGTATGTTTGTGAGAGTCCCGGACAGGTTTTGTTTCACAAATAACAATAAGTTAATGAGTAATTAACCGTTAAAATAAGAAAAAATAAAAATTAGGAGAAATAGTTGCCATGGTAACAAAATATAAATATTTACCCATGTTTACGATTTTTTTATTTATTTACATTTTGAATTCTAAAATATCGGCGTAAATTTTTTGTCTGTGTACCGGGAGAGTCCCGGAAAGGATATGATTCACAAAAAATCTTAAGTTCATGAATAATTAACCGTTAAAATAATCTCTATATATAAAAATGAAAAGGGAAAATGTATGTACCGGTATGTATATAAGTAGGCGAGCAAGGGGGTCCAGGGGGCGCAGCCCCCGGCTAGTGGAAAGCCCCGCCGAAGGCGGGGCTTTGCGTCTAGTACATATATAAATTTCAACGGTTATCGTATAAAGTCTTAAATGGCCAGAGTTGCCGAAAAGACTGTGTGAATGTGTGTGTGAGTGTGAGTGTGAATGAGAAAAAAGTGTGAATGTTTTAATATAAGAAAAAAAAAAAAATACACAACAAAAATGAATTTCAAAACTTTTTAGGTAAAGTACTACTTCCGGGTGACGTATTTACTCCAAAAGTTGTTAGAAATCTACAATTTTAGTGTAAGGAGTATATACCGAATTTCATCGATCTGGCTACTAGCGATTTTAAGCAATCGTGTTCACACACACACATACACAGAGACCTAGCTCCAAATATATAATATACGAGAAAGTTTGGGGGAAGTTATTCCCGATTTATTTTTTACAGTGTAGTACATAATAAAAAATTTTTATGGCTGTAGAGATTCAATCAAGAATCGAGGGACTTTGCAGACAAGAAGTTAAATAAAAATTTTATTTAATTTGTTAATCGACTAAATTTCGGCCGCCATTCCAGAACTTCAACATTGACGACTGAAACTCCGGTTTTTTTTTTTTTTTATTTAACTTCCTGGCTGTAACGTCCCTCAAATCCTGATCGTATAAATAATATATCATCTTGAGCCTACGGTAAATGATCAATTTAATTAAGAATCAATTTGATAAACAGATGGTTGTGGCCTTTTTGATTTATAAAAGAAAGTTGTTAGTCACCACATTAAAAAAATGTGGTTGTTTTTTTCCTTATTGTATCTTAATAAAAAAAAAAATAAGTAAATAACATATTGAGAAAGAATTTTTTGAAATATTAAGACAAAGCTCTCTATTTTTTTTTCTTTTTCTTTCACTCTCTTTCTAATCAAAATTATATATCGATGCTATATTTCATTTGCTAAAAGGAACATTCGTACGTATTTCGTATAAGTTATATTGTAAGGAACTAAGAAATCAAAGTTGATTTATTAGATTATTATTTTTAATAATAATAAAATTCTCAAAGAAGAATTAATCTTTCCTTTCATGCGTTCGAATTTTATATTAAAAGAAGAGAAAGTAAAAATAATGTAGATATTATTTTACAATTGATAAAATCAAAACGAATCCCAATTTATTTTATTAATAGAAAAAAAAATCCCTTGGACTAGTGAGTGACAAGACTTGTTTAATCGATGAGATAAAATTGCCTACCAATTAAAGGCTTGATGCTCTCCAAAAACATCTGGTGTGAGTGACCGCACAGCACACAACTTTCTCTTGCCATCGGTAATGGAAAATTGTGCACTGTGCTGTCACACCAGATTTTTTGTTTCAAATAGTTCATCAAAACCCAAGAAGTACATCTTATAATCAATAATATAGATGATTTTTTGTTTGAGGGAGTGAGAAGTTTCGGATTATCATGACCTCCCCTTTAAAACTTGCGTTATTTTTTAACGCCCTATCATTATGAAAGAATAAGAGATACAAAATTTCTTTCAACTAAAGTTCTTCACAATTAATAGAACAATTTTGTATATATATAGTATAGGTATTATTTCAATAAAATTAATAATTTTGGCGATATTTTAATTTTTTCGAATGGTGGAAAATGACATAATCTCACTCAAATTAAAAAAAAAAAAATTACTTTTACTTAAGGGGAGTAGGAGCTAGGATGTTTCTCATTTTTGCTCAAAAAGTAAGCCAAAAAACAACACCTATTACGAAAATTTGCCAAGAGATGTCAGAGTGGTAGCTAATAATTTAATGCATTTGGTTGATTTTTATTGATCTTTTAACAAAGAATACTTTATAAATGTTATTATATATTATGTATTTTTTATAAAAGCATGAAAATATATAAATATAGGCCAGAAATAAGCGAATAGGGGAACTGATAATACCGGCTGTTAGATTAGCCTGCCATCTTTTGCAAGAATGCTGAACTATTTGACAGTTAATTTTTGAATAAATCATCTAAAGTTATTTTAAATTTTTCTTAATTCATATGTGATTAATAGTAATAATAAATTCATCTTTAAAATAAAATTATTGATACAGATTGTTTAGCTTGATAACAAAAAAATTAATTTTCATAATTTTTTAATAAGTCATTAAAAAAAAATAACTTTCTGTTACAATAATCCCTTATGAATTTAATTCATTAAAAAAAAACTTCATGAAAAATTCCTTATAATAGTCTAGTTTTTTTTAAGTACGTTTACGGCCGTCTTAAATAAGTATAATAAATAAAAATGTTCGGACCTTAAAAATAAAACATACTTGACTTTAGACACCTTTCTAAATTATTTAGTTTTCTATATAATTATGAATTTTTAGGAAGGGCCCCCTTAGGAAGGGGGTGAAATGATTCCCCTCGCACCTTAATTTCCTTCTTTAGGTCACAGACCTATACTTAAATCAATTTTATTTTCATTTCAAAGATAATTTATACTCTTGATTATGCTCTTTTTTTATTATCATCTTTATCCCAACAAAAATACGAAAAAACTTTTTAGGTTTCTTATTTTAATGAAATTTTATAGGTTTCCATAAGCGCATATATAAATAAAATTATGTGTATAGAATATCCAAATAACGTATAATAATAATAAAGATATGAGGTCTCCATTAAATAAAGAGTACATTATAATATGATATATAAACAACAAAGTTTAGAGAGAGAGAGAGAGAGAGAAGAAAAAAGAATAAAAGAGCAGAGGCTCCAGTTGTGTTTTTGCAACGAGCCGTAAAGGCAGGCAGGCGTACAGGTGCACAGCCCCTCCAAGGGATTAATTAAAGCACGGGATAATCCACCCAAGGGGTCCTGGATCGAGCCCCGGGGACCCATAAAGGCGTCTGCTCGATTATTTACGGCTGTCAATCTCCTCACCACCCCCTTGAAGAAGAAGAAGAACCCGAACGAACATCTTTTACTTCTCATAAAACATTGAACACAGTTTGGGTTTCCCTCCCAACCAAGTAACCCTATCGGATTCAACGAATCGACTCGGGGGAACAACTTTCCCTTTCTCTCTCTCTCTCTCTCTCTCCCTTTGGCATGTTTGCACAATCCAATGGGATTAATTGATTTTAGACAAAGGCCCTAGGGGTATAAGAATGGTGAAAATGCCCTTGGAACATATTTCAATGATACATAGGGGATTTGTAGGTACTAATAAAATAATAAGATGCTCAAAGTTTCAGATCGCTATCTCAAATGGTTTTTGAGAAAAACCAAAATATGTAAAAATCAGAAAAACATTTTTTTCTCAGGAACGGCTGAATCGATTGATTTGAATTTTTGATATGTTTTGGGGGCTGATGGTACCTTCTAGGGAAAAAATCAAGACCTATATCGGATCATGACATCCTTGAAAAAAATGGAGTTTTTTGTTTAATTTTAATTTTTAACCATGATACAATTTTGGCACAAAAATGAAACAATTTTTTTTGAAATCCTCATTCAATTTCCTGTAAGTTCATAAGTTCATAAATTCATAAAAAAAGGTACGCCATAGTAGAAAAAAATAAAAACCATTTATTGCTCAAATATTGACTTTATATGTTTTGTGCTTTAATCTTGTTTTTTATTGCTTAAGCTTACACATATATTTTCATTTTATTCAAAATAACCAGCTTATATTCATAACATCAAAATTTTTTGCCTAAATCAAAAGTTAAAATTTTTAAATATCTATAATCATTAACTATAATGCTATAAGATAAAAACAGTTTTTGATTAATGAATAATAAAAATAAAAACTAATATCAAAAAGATAAATCTACTATATAAATTACTCAGGGGCGTATATAAGGGGAGGGGGGCCGAGGCCCCCCCCCCCCGAAATTTCCCAAACACATATACATATATAGGGATATACAGACATCAGCGCAACAAATTTTTTCGCAGGATGGAAAACTTTGTTTGGTTCCGCAAAAGAAAAAATGTTCCGCAAAAAATTTCGTGTGAAAAAAAAATTTAGTTTCTTAAAAAAAAAATTTTTAGCCGAAAAATTTTTGAGTTCAGGCCCCCCTAAAAAAATTTCTATATACGCCCCTGAAATTACTATCCAATATGTAAAAGACCATACTAACATACTTAAAGCTCAAGTACACTCTAGCCATATTAATAACAAAGTGTATAGATGTTTTATTAAATATAAAAAAAATGCTAATGGACCTAAAGGCGTACTAAGACATAGCTGTGAGTGTGCGAATGGTCTTAGAACAATTGGCTGTTGCTCTCACGATGCTGCCATTGTTTATTATTTGTCATACGGAAGATATTTGACAAAAAATCTGAGGCCCGCTGAAACATTGAGCAAATTATTTGATAAAGACAACGTTTCACCTGTGATTGAAGAAGACAGTGACGAAGAATGATTAAACGTGATTCTGCATTTTTTATTGTTGAAAGATTTATCTTTTTGATATTAGTTTTTATTTTAATTAGTCATTAATCAAAAACTGTTTTTATCTTATAGCATTATAGTTAATGATTATAGATATTTAAAAATTTTAACTTTTGATTTAGGCAAAAAATTTTGATGTTATGAATATAAACTGGTTATTTTGAATAAAATGAAAATATATGTGTAAGCTTAAGCAATAAAAAACAAGATTAAAGCACAAAACATATAAAGTCAATATTTGAGCAATAAATGGTTTTTATTTTTTTTCTACTATGGCGTACCTTTTTTTATGAATTTATGAACTTATGAACTTACAGGAAATTGAATGAGGATTTCAAAAAAAATTGTTTCATTTTTGTGCCAAAATTGTATCATGGTTAAAAATTAAAATTAAACAAAAAACTCCATTTTTTTCAAGGATGTCATGATCCGATATAGGTCTTGATTTTTTCCCTAGAAGGTACCATCAGCCCCCAAAACATATCAAAAATTCAAATCAATCGATTCAGCCGTTCCTGAGAAAAAAATGTTTTTCTGATTTTTACATATTTTGGTTTTTCTCAAAAACCATTTGAGATAGCGATCTGAAACTTTGAGCATCTTATTATTTTATTAGTACCTACAAATCCCCTATGTATCATTGAAATATGTTCCAAGGGCATTTTCACCATTCTTATACCCCTAGGGCCTTTAGATAAAAAAATTATTATCGAATAGCCTTACTATTGAATTTAATTTATATTTAAATTTAAAAAGCTGGTGTGATAAGCACAGCACTTGTTCGGTGAAAGTGCTGTCATAACAGGATTTTTTGTGTCGACATATATTTAGTTTCCGACAGTACAGTATTTGAATTCAAGATGTACAATTTATAAATATATAAAAAAAAAAATAGAATTTCTTGAGTTGAATGGCTTTAGATATACAATTGGAAAAAGGAACGGGAGCCTTCCCGGGAACAGCAGCGTGGTTAAATAAAAAACTTAATTAACTAGGTAGAGCCTTGTTTGAAAAGGATGGAATTTTTTCAATCAATGCTCAAATAGACTGTTCATTAGCCAGGTAATATATCGTTTAAGATAGCAAGTTTGCGAGATATGTTTGGGCAAAATTGCACCCCCTGGAGTCGAACCAGGACCTCCACGCTTTCGCGGCGGGTGGACTACCCTAAGGCGCCGGCCCAATAAGCACAACATCTCGCATCTGCCTATTATACTAATGAAATTAAAATTAAAGATTTTAAAAACTGCACGCAATCTTTCTCTAGGCAATGAAATTAGTATAATAGGCGGATGCGAGATGTTGTGCTTATTGGGCCGGCGCCCTAGGGTAGTCCACCCGCCGCGAAAGCGTGGAGGTCCTGGTTCGACTCCAGGGCGTGCAATTTTGCCCAATCATAATTAAAAAAATTTATATTTCGTTGCCGACGTTTCGGGTCCTAGTCGCACTCATCCTCAGGGCAAGCAAAATTGTCAAAATTTAGTACAGGTTATGTGATAATTAATTTCATGTTCTTTTGTGTGTGTGTTTGTGTTGTTCTTTTTTTTTTTTGTATAAAATTATTTCCTGTAATTGAACAAGTGTCTGCAGGAGATTGAATAAATAAATAAATGTTTATATATGTATTCAGTCGTTCGTAGCATTGATGGTACGTATAATAATAAAACTTATCACAAAACGTTTTTTGACTGAGACCGCATCTAAATAGCAAATGATGTCTGGCTGCTGTTCCCTGGAATGCAATATATCCAATATAAAAAAATATTTTCTTTTAACTTTCCTATGAAGTACAAGAGTAAAGTGTGCTGAGGGCAAAATAAGAATATACATTTTAAAGAAGCTCTAAAAAATAATTGAATTTAACTTTAATCAAAATCGTTAGAAGAAATTTTGAGAAAATTGTAAAAAAAAAACTCAAAACGTACATCAGTAAAGTACTAGTACTCTTTGGTCGATTTTGTTCAAAAGGGGAGTGCCAAACTTAAATATAAAATTTCATCCTCTTAGTACTTTTCGCTATTTTGTTCACAGACACCCAGACACAGAGAGACAGACACACCATGTCGGGAACACCACTTTTTTGAACTCAGAGGACTTCAAAACGTGTTTATCCATCAAAATCTCGATATCGAATTTTGAACATGAAAATATATAAGTAAGAGAAAGTAAAATGTATTTATACAAATTAAATCTTAAATAACATCTGCAGCAGAAAAAGGAAAATTTAAAAATAAAAACCTCCCTTTTCTCAGCATCCTGGATCAAATCTTTCAAACTCAACGATAATAATTGAGATCCTTGGACACCTATTTATATTCCATATTCCCTGGGGAGATTTAGCGTTAGATATGACTAACAAAAAAAAAAGTTTTACAATTTCGTTGTCTTTTACTTTCTCTTACCTATGTATATATGTAATATATATAGGGAGAGAAAGTATTGGATTCATGTCAAAAATTCGATGTCGAGATTTTGATGGATCTTCACGTTTTGAGATCCCCTGAATCCAAAAAAGTTGTTTTTGCGACATGGTCTGTCTGTCTGTGTGTGTGTGTGTGTGTGTGTGTGTGTGTGTGTGTGTGTGTTCAATTTTAAGCATGAAGAAATTGAACTAGGAAGTTGAAATTTTATATTTAAGTTAGACACCTCCCCGGAGCGTGAAAATAAGCTTTTAATCAAAATCAGCCAAAGAGTACTAGTACTTTACTGATGCACTTTATCAGTTTTTTTCGATTTTCTCGAAATTCACTCAAACGATTTTGATTAAAATTCATAAATCAATTATTTTTTAGATGCTCTTTGAAATGTATATTCTCATTTTGCTATTGAAATCTTCTAAAAACCACTTTACTCTTGTATTTCATAGAAAAGATAGGAGAAATGGTTGCCATGGAAACAAAATATAAATATTTTCCCATACTTATAAAATTTACAACTGAATGTTCCGTACTGTCGGGAACTAAATATATGTCGACACAAAAAATCTGGTGCGATAGTCACACCAGATTTTTTTGTTTATAAATGCGTTAAAAAAAAAAAAAAAAATAAAAGATATTTGTGTTCCAAAATTGAATCTTTTTAATTGAATTGTAAAAATCGCCGAATGAATCATTTAACAGAAAAAAAAGATGTTTTTGCTTTCCTTATGAATGATTCATGAATTTGAAAGGCAAATGGATTCCATCTTTAAAAGGAAATGGGAAGAAGAAATATATTGTATTTTGAATTATATTATTTTCTGAATAACTCCATCACAAGATTAAAATAATTTTTCTTTTTTCCCCTATTTTGTTAAATAATAAATGAAATTAAGAATCGAGGGGGGATCGCTTAGTGTAATTAAATCGACGTCAGATCTCATCAAGGCGATTGATGTTTGCCTAACGAGCCTACAAGCAATGATTAGCGAAAAGAATAAGGAAATTATTAATAAACTCTCCTCCCACTTCCACTTCAACGTTGATTAAGTTTATCTTAAAATAGTCTTTTGTTTCTATACAAAAAAAGTAAAATAGCTTTTATTAAATAATTTCAATTAAGGTATTTAGCAAAAATATATGAAACATACATACACTGTAAAAAAAATATGAATTTTGAATCGTTTTTCATAAAAAAAGCAATAACTTGAGTTTTTTCCTAAATAGTTGATGATAGGTAACCATAACTTTATATGAATTTTGAAGCTATTAAGAAGTTGCATGCAAACCAATAAAAAATAGATATGTGGTTCCATTTGAAAAAATAAAGTTATTCGCAATCAAAAATAACAAAGTTCTATCACAACAACAGGCGCAACAAGAAGCGTATCATTTCGACAGACTACATTCAAGTTCCTCCATTCATGGTTAACAATGGTGCACAACCAAAGCTCTCTATATATTATATTATGGTTTGGGAGATATTCGGCTGTGACTAACAACTTGTTTTACACAAAATTTTAATTAACGCCTAAACGGCTTGCCTTTGACTTAGGCAATCCAAATATGGAATAATATACAGAGCGTTCCAATGAAAAAAAAAACCTAACTTTGTATCGTTACACCCTGTATACGATTAGCGATCTGGGGGCAAATATTTTAAAATTGTAGCCCTACACTTTACTACAGGGCCAAACTTTAAAAATGTGCAACGATATAGCCACAATTTACCGATCCCGTACTAATGGGCCACTCGGTATATATGTATTACATATATACAAGTAACAGAAAGTAAAAATATTTATTTTAATGATAATTGATTTTAACTTTCTCTTATCTATATATATATGTTAATATATAGAGAGATTCATGTCAAAATTCGATGTCGAGATTTTGATGGATATACACGTTTTGAGGTCCTCTGAATCCAAAAAAGTGGTATTCGCGACATGGTCTGTCTGTCTTTGAACAAAATATCTCAAGAACGTAAAGAGCTAGGAGGTTGAAATTTTATATTTAAGTTAGGCACGCCCCTGGGACGTGACCCGAACCTTTTGAACAAAATCGGCTAAAGAGTAGGGCCTATTAGTACTCTAGGCCTACGGATGCACTTTTTCAGTTTTTTTTTTTTTTCGATTTTCTCAAAATTTGCACATACGATTTTTTTAAAATTCATAAATCAATTATTTTTTAGATGCTCTTTAAAATATATATTCTCATTTTGCCATTGAAATCTTCTGAAGACCACTTTAGTCTTCTACTTCATAGGAAAGATAAGAGAAATGGTTGCCATAGTAACAAAATATAAATATTTTCCCATGCTTATAAATTTCAGGGAGGGCCAAACTCGGTTTGTTTACATTTTTTCCATTTCAAGAGAGTGACGTCATGGAGCTCCTCCCTTTGTAAAAAATCTTTCGAAACAAACAATTTATAAAAATTTATACACAGCATATTATTAATAAAGTAGTATAAATACCAGGGTCTAAATTAGTTAAGTCCGAAACTATACAATTTGCAAATAAAACAAAATGAATGTGCACTAGGTAATAAACAGTCAACAAAGCTGCCAAATAGAAAAATACGAGCAAGGAGGAGCTTCATGACGTGGACCAATCAAAAACTGTGACCTGAAAATTGTTTGTTTACTAGTTTCTGGCCAACCTGTGTATTTAAAGACCTTGATAAATTTTACATAATGAATTCTAATATAACGGCGGAAACTAAATACATGTCGACACGAAAAATCTGGTGTGACAAGCACAGAATACAACTTTCGATTACCGAAGGTAAGAGAATGTTGTGTGCTGTGCGCCAGATTTTTTAGTAAAAAATTGGCTAGAATAAAAAATTCCTTTATCGAATGATAGCATCGCAATAATAAAATTTTCACAAACCCTCTGGTGCACTTGTCGTTATAATAAAAAACAAAAAAAAAAAAGACAAAGCGGGAAATTCCTTTAAATTATTTATTAAACGTAAAAACAATACTAAAAGATTTATCTGGTTTAGTTTTATTATTATTTTCCGACTTAGAGCCAATAACCCTATCGATTGCAATTTTTATGAACAGAGATCAAATAAATTTTTTTCTTTTGTTTTGATTTCGTTTCTCATTAAAAGAAAATTTGCAGATGACATGACATTAATTTATTAAATGACACCCGGGCCACCAGATACACTTGTTGACATACATACATACATTATGCGTTTACAAGTCCTTTTATTTTTTTATTTGAATAATTCATCAACTCAAAGGGATCAATAGATTTGTTTTTAATTGCAAAGAGGAAAGGTGTATAAGGATACTTGTAGAAAATTATTATAATCTGAGGGATTACAAAGAGAGGGAGAGAATGCTAAAGATTTTTGAACTTCCTATCCTTATGACGACAAAATAAACAGAGGGTATAAAATTAGTACCTCATACAACTGTTTTGGTATCCAAATGGCTTAAATAAAATCATCGGACTGCCTGGGGTCCGAACCCGCGACTTTTGGTATACGAGGTTAGCACGCTAACCTCTACACCAAACCCCGAGAGCTAGGAGAATTTTTAATTATAGACCACATTTTTGTATTAAATATTTTTAATTGATGATATCCAACCCTCGACCCTTGATATACAAGGCAGGCTCACTACCAGCTACGCCAAGCCCGAGGGCTCATACAACTGTTAATTTTGTTAATTAAAGAAAAAAAATGAAAAAATAATTACCATTTGTTTATTTAATTATTTTAATTAATTAATTTTAATTTTTCATAAGGCAAAACAAATCTCTTGAGCAAATTCATTTTCTGAAATTTTCTCAAAAGATAATTTTTATTTCAATTATCAATTACTGGATCTAATTCTCCAGTAAAAAATTTTTGTTTAACTTCAAAAAACTTGATAAAGCGGTCTTTGTACATTGATGGACAATATTAAGTCCCACCCATGCGTTTTCTACTTGTGATTATTTCATTGTTTTTAAAAAAAATATAATAGATTTTGTAGTGGAAACTTTCATTGTTCAAACCTAGAAAATTTTCAATAAAAATTTTCATTTTCTTTTATAAAAACAATGAAATAATTCAATTGTAAAACGCATGGGTGGGGCTTAATATTGTCGCTCACTGTACGTCTAAAGGGTGGTGCTACTTCACCACAAATCCTCCTGTGTTTGATAATATTTAATAATTGTTCAGATAATAAGAGCACTCAACGTCTGTCTGGTTCAAAGGGCGGATGATGTCGCAGCTGCGACACTGGCCCAGGGCCAGCAAAGGGCATCTCTCTCTCTAATCCTGGGGAGGGCGGGGGGGACCTTATTACATATTTAGACCAACATTGACCCGATTAAAAAGACCAGGGGGGTAAAATTAAAATTCCAAAAGAAAATCATTAGCAAATTGAGGTTAATTAGCTGAAAAGAGCAACAACAAGAGCAAAGCAAACAATTTTTGCATTTATATGACCGCATCTTTAAAATAATAAAAATTATTTATCATTATGGCAGCTAAGAGGAAGAAAAAAAATTACACAAGTTGGCCACATTAGAATAATATTAAAAGCGAGAGGGGAGGAAATAAATTATTTTTATTAGCAGAGAAAATAGCGTTCATAAAATAAATGAAGAATATTTGAAAAAAAAAAAATATGGTATGATAGTCACACAGCATACAACTTTCTCTTACTTTCGGTAATTGAAAAATGGGTTCTGTGTTTGACTTTTTGAATAAGGAAAGGTGTATGCTTGTTTCTTGGCAATGAGAAAAATAACTTTTAGAGTGTTTTCTCCGAATATTTCGAAGGCATTTATTAGCACTTCTTCATCACTCTAATGCCACATACAAGTTATAATTTCGGAGCGAAACGTTGGATTGGCAGGTCTATGCATTACAACCAGCTGTCTCAAGGCGTCATTGAAGTAATGCATAGACCTGCCAATCCAATGTTTCGATCCGAAATTATAACTTGTATGTGGCATTAGAGTGATGAAGAAGTGCTAATAAATGCCTTCGAAATATTCCGAGAAAACACCCAAAAAGTTATTTTTCTTATTGCCAAGAAACAAGCATACACATTTCCTTATTCAAACAACGAAAACCACTTTTTTGGATTCAGGGGACCTCAAAACGTGTATATCCATCAAAATCTCGACATCAAATTTTTGACATGAATTCAATACTTTCTCTCTATATACATATTACATATATACATAGGTAAGAGAAAGTAAAAAAGAAATTAATAGAGGTTTCTAAACAACAAAAACCCTGAGAAAGAGCTTAGCACACGCTCGAAACGTTAACGTTAAAATTTCTTTCGACATCTTAGGCCATTGAGATTTTAGACGAAATATGAATTACGATATACAGTATATTTGGGAGTCCAGGAGTATTTAACAGGTATTGAAGAAATGGTGACCCTTAATAAAATATTAGGGGAAACCTTAATAAAAAATTCAAGGTAAGAAAAAATTTGAGTATATTTTCAATATATGGCAATTAACATAAATTATGGATTTTAATTTATTTCTTGCTTTACAGGTGGTAAGAATTGATAAAATGAAAGAAAATTGATTATAAATGATTGACCTAACTTGCTCAAATTATTAATAATTAGATAATAAATAAGTATAAAAAATGTATGTAGCTTGTGAAATTGATAAATTAGAATAAATGTGAATGTTCTTAAATACAATATGTGATACTTAAGTTGTAGTTGGAGAGCCTTCTTAAAATGATGAGATGAGTCACTTCGTTGCTGTTTCTCGTGGTGTCGATTATTAAAGAGTAGCCATACATAAAGATAATGATAATCGAATCGGTGATATTTGTAGATAAAAGTATTGTAAAATCAGATTAAAGTTGTGTAATATTATATTAAAGTAACATTAAAATAATGTTAAATAAGGTATAGTAATGTTTAAAACCCAATTTGGTAACACACAAAATATATATGTAAATTAAAATGAAGAAGGAAGCGTAGTTAATCAAGACCACATCTGTGGGCTTCACTTCAACCGTAGTAGTTATGTGTACGAATGGTAATAGAAATATGGCCGGTGAGTTAGTCGGTCAGCCTGCCCGTGCGATAGATAGGGATTCGAAATGACGTCATGCAGGTGTTTAATTATTTTGATGTTAGATGGGGACTCATTCATTACTCAAATTTGAAAATTATAAAAGTAATATAAAAAATGACATTGGCGGCGGCCACAGGTATATATACCTTTTGGAACCCATGCCCCTTGGCGTTAGGTTATCAATATTGACATTTGTCAACACCTCAATCTACTTGACCGGGGGGGGGGGGGGGGATTTTGTTTAATTATACTGTATATCGCCTGCTAACTATGCTGAGTGGCGAAACTCCGAAATTGAACAACAAAAGGCGTTTGAAAGGTTTATAAACATATACATTTAAATAGTTGGACAACAAATGAATTGGACAACAAATGAATAGGCCGGAATAAATAGCAAATAATGGAAATATATATTCGCCACTTTGACACTCAAAAGAGAAGACATTTTAATAACGTTTCGTAGGCTTAACTCAAAATTTGAATTTTCCTCAAAATTTGAATTTTCCGACTTTTGTCACTATGATTCTCACCAGACGATATGATATAAATGAGAATAATCTTTCTTTATTAGTATAATATCTAAATATTGTGCGTTAATGCAAGCTTTATCAGCAACCCCGTCGTTGGCAAGTCCCCCTACCACGGAAATGTATAAAGAAAGCTGCAGGAAGCAGCTATTGATACATAAATAAAATTTCATATCCAATAAAAACAAATGTTATTGACTCGAAACATTCATTTCCATTTGGATTTTATTTTGTATATACAATATTTCTGAATAAATAATATTTCTTTGTCCCCCATCTCCCTTCCTTGCTTTTCTCAGTTTTGTTTTGACTTCCATTCTCTATAATATATTAATATAGCAAAAAAAAAAATGCAGTAAATTTTTCGCATTCTGAGATGAAGAAAAAAAAAAAATATTTTATTATAAATATACAGTATCTAAACACAAAAAAATCCGGTGTGACAAGCACAGTACACAACTTTTGATTACCGAACGTAAGAGAAAGTTGTGCGCTGTGCGACCAGTCACACAAGATTTTTTTTAAATTTTTTTCGGTTCTACTAAATTTTATTAAATAACTTTTGCCATTGAAATGGGCCTAACTCTGGAATTTTAGGCCTTACACTGTTCCAACCAAATTACAATTATTATAGTTTAAACACCAGATTTTTTATCTCCCTTACATACAATACATAAACTATCCACAACGTAATTTCTTTTAGGCCGTAAAATATTAACGGGATTTCTTTAATTTAAAAAAATTTATATTTAACATATTTCAGAGAGAATTTAATTAAAAAAAAAAAAAAATCAGAAATCAATTTTGGCTTAATGGTTGGCAAAAGGATAAAAGTTTGCCTTCGTTCTAGTGGATAATTTCTCTATAAAAGTAGAAGAAAAAAAAATGGAGAAGAGGGAGAAGAAAAGAGCTGATTATTTGAAACGAGGAATTGATCCATTTAATGTCCTTTGTATGGAGGAATGAATGAATTGCGTCGACGACAACGACGACGACGACGTCCTAATTGGTGCTCACTAGGAAATGATCTGGAATTTTTGATCAGGATGATGATGATGATGAATAAAAAAAAAGAAACTGATAAGAAAGTGAAAATCAACCTATATGAAAATGGAACATAAATTTATTTTATGCGCGAGGATTTAAGATTTTGTCAAAAGTAGAATCATCGTTAAATAAAAATTACTGAGGCATATACTGTATAAAAGACAACACCCTCGACGTTTCGATCTTATAATTCAGATCATCTTCAGAAACACATTTCCACTCGAAAATTGGAAAAGATTAGTAAAATTACAACACATTTGTAAACGGTTTTTGCAAAAAACATAGTTAAACTGCATTGTAAATTTAGTATGTTTTTTGTCTTGGAAATTTGCTTACAATAAAAAAATTGTAAAATCACCAAATTTTTTTTTACAGTGGGCTAATTGAACATGCAGAATCAATATTAGCTTGAGCTAGAGAGATTGTTTCTAAAATTCTCGCTCCGAGTCTCATCATTCTTTAATACAATAATTAATTTTCGATTTTTCATTAAACCATTAATTCATTAATAAACGGGTGTGGCTAGTTGCAATTTTCTTTTCTTAATAAACAAAAACAACAACATGTGAAAATTAGATTAAAAAAAAAGAAAGAAGAAAAATAGATCTACTTTTTGAGAGCGTTTAATAAAAAAAAATATAAATGGCGAATTTTTTTTTCTTTAATTTGAAATAATTTTATAAGTAAAGAGAAAGAAGAGATTGTTAAGGAGGGAAGGAAATAAAAAGGCTGGTATAACTCGGATGACAAATGGACTAACTGCTAAGGAAAGAGAATGGAATACGGATTTAATAAAAATTTTTTATGCTGGGATGAGCAATTTGAAGATATTCAAGCATATTATCATGCTTTAACCCTTAACGGCCAAGCAGGGTGGTTAAAAAAAAAAAACAACACTTTTTTAGATTTTGACCAGGTGGTTAAAACCGTCCAAAATTGGTTTTAACCAAAAATTAATTGTTGTATTGGGTACCAATCAATTTGAATAAATAGGGACGGGGCGGGGTTAGAGGGTGGTGCAGCTGGTAAAACACCGGAGTTTCAATAGACAGACCCGTGTTCGGGACTATAAAGGGAAAAAATTTTTTATTGCTATTATGTTTTTTATTATAATCATGTTTTTGTTATAATGTTTTTTGGATTTATATAATTTTCGCGGGAAAGCCAAAACAAGAATTTAAAAAAATCTGGTGTGACTGGTCACATTTTGAGACAATCGAAAAAAAAACTGAAAAAGTGAATCAGTAAAGTTCTAGTACTCTTTGGCCGATTTTATTCAAAAGTTTCGTGTTACGTCTCAGGAGGGTGCCTAACTTAAATAAAAAATTTCAATCTCCGAGCTCTTTTCGTTCTTGAGATATTTTGCTCACAGACACACAGACACACAGACAGACCATGTCTCGAAAACCATTTTTTTGGATTCAGGGGACCTCAAAACGGATATATCCATAAAAATCTCGACAACGAATTTTGACATGAATCCGATACTTTCTCTCTATATATTAACATATATAGGTAAAAAAAATGTAAAAATTCTAAAAAAAAATCTGGTGTGACAAGGCACAGAACACAACTTTCGATTACCTTAGGTAAGCGAAAGTTGTGCTGTGCTGACAGATTGTGTCGACATATATTTAGTTCCCGACAGTACGGAACATATGAATTCAAATGTAAAATTTATAAGTATGGGAAAATATTTATATTTTGTTACCATGGCAACCATTTCGCCTATCTTTTCTATGGAGTACAAGAGTAAAGTGGTCTTCAGAAGATTTCAATCGCAAAATGAGAATATACATTTTAAAGAGCATCTAAAAAATAATTGATTTTTGAATTTAAAAAAAAATCGTTGGAGCAAATTTTGAGAAAATCGAAAAAAACTGAAAAACTACATCAGTAAAGTACTAGTACTCTTTGGCCGATTTTGATTAAAAGCTTATTTTTCCGGTCCCGGGGGTGTTTAACTTAAATATAAAATGTCAGCCTCACAGCTCAATTCCTTCACTAAAAAAAAAACCCCCCACAACCAAACTTTTGAAAAAAAAAAATACTTTCTCTCTCTATATATATTACATATATACATAGGTAAGAGAAAGTAAAAAACTACTTGCTTAGCATGTGTTCTCAAAACTCAATTTTGATCCCGGTGAAGATTTTGGTGCCTTTTCATGTGGACGGTCACATATAGGAATAAAAACAGTTAAAAAATTTTCCATTAAAAATTAATGAAAAATATTTACAGAGTGAAAAGAGAAAGAAAAGATTTTTATAATATTAATATTATTTCTAAGAGATTATCTAATTGATTGAGAAAGATATAAAGTTATTTAGGCGGGACGAACGTGAGAACTGTTTAAGAAACGATTGCAGCCTGCTCACCTCCCCCTCCCACCCCTCTCACCTTCCCCTCCCATCCAGCCTCTCTTTCATTGTCGACGACTAAAATAGAATGCGCCAATAAAAAAAATTTCCTTTCTTAATTTTCAAGTTTTTTTTATCATTAAATAAATGAATTAAATAAAATGACAAATATTATGAAGACTTGACGAAGACGAGCCGAAACGAAATGTCCCTAATCTAAATAAATGAGATGAAAGAAAGTCCCTAAATTAATCCAACAGATTTCGGACCACGACAAATATTATAGTTTATAAGATGAACCAAAATAAATGTATTCCGATATTTGCACGTTTAAACAAAACACTAGTTAGTGTGCATCATCTAGGATCTTTTTATAAAATCTTCCATTATCTAAAAACATTTCCTTAAAAAAAAATAATAATAATAAAAAGAAAATAAAAAGAATTCCCAGTAAAGACACTCACACATCGATCAAATTTTCTTCTTATTAAACACACATAAAATAATTTCTAATAGAACACTTGATAAAATTATTTGATAATTTTCTAGTCATTTTTTTTTTAAATAATAATTAGCACCGGCCATGTTCTTGGCTTGGCTTGAAGGGAGTTGAATAATTAATTAAATAAATTTCAATATACCTGAGTCAAAGGTGATGGCAGGCGCCTCACGATATAGAATTTAATACTTGAAGACACATCACAATTAAAATTAAACTCACTGAACACTTTTTATAATTTTTTAAAGCACTAAATAAAATCACTTAAACTACACGAACCGAACGCGTTGAGAATTAGAAGCGAGACTGATTGTTTGGACTTGTCTCCGCTAGAG
Organism: Euborellia annulipes; assembly: GCA_023213315.1. Taxonomy (NCBI): domain Eukaryota; kingdom Metazoa; phylum Arthropoda; class Insecta; order Dermaptera; family Anisolabididae; genus Euborellia; species Euborellia annulipes. The sequence continues at coordinate 43,074 of JAKCPI010030573.1, forward strand.
TGCTCTGGGTCTCTTTGTTTTTATTCTTTGAAGCAATATTAAATCGGAAAAAAAATTTTTAAATTAAAATAATTTAATGAAAAAATTAAATAATATGAAGAAAAAAATTATTTTATTAAATTATTTACAAATATTAATATTTGTATATATTATATTAATTATAAAAAAAAAAAAAAATAAAGTTCAAAGAATACAAATACTTTTTTATTTTTAACACCTGTAATTTATGTAAAAATTTTATATGAAATAAAATATATTTGGAATTGAGAAAATTATTGTATTTATGATAATAATTTATTTTAGCGAATAAATTTATGTGATTCTCTTTTTGAAAGAAATATAATATATTTTTGATTATTTCATATCCTTGCCGCTAGAGCGAATTACTATCGCTTTGTTTTTATTCTTGTACAAATATTATAATGGTGACTTCAAAAATCTGGTGTAACTGGTCGCAGAGCACACAACTTTCTCTTATCTTCGGTAATCGAAAGTTGTGTACTGTGCTTGTCACGCCAGATTTCCCGTGTTGACATATGTTTAGTTTCTGCCGATATATTAGAATTCAAGATGTAAAATTTATTAGTATGGAAAAATATTTATATTTTGTTACCATGGCAACCATTTCTCTTATCTTTCCTATGAAATACAAGATTATAGTGTGCTTCAAACAATTTTGAGAGCAAAATGAGAATATACATTTGAAAGAGCATCGAAAAAATAATTGATTTTGAATTTTAATCGAAATCTTTAGAGCGAATTTTTTAGAAAATCGAAAAAAACTGAAAAAGTACATCAGTAAAGTACTAGTACTTTTTGGCCGATTTTGATTAAAAGCATATTTTCACGCTTCCGGGGGGTGTGTAACTTAAATATCAGCCTCATAGCTCAATTCCTTCATGCTTAAAATTGAACACGGACACACCATGTTGCGAAAGCCCCTTTTACTTTCTCTTACCTATGTATATATGTAATATATATAGAGAGAGAAAGTATTGGATTCATGTCAAAAATTCGATGTCGAGATTTTGATGGATCTTTACGTTTTGAGGTCCCCTGAGTCCAAAAAAGTGGTTTTCGCGACATGGTCTGTCTGTGTCTGTGTGTGTGTGTGTGTGTGTGTACAATTTTAAGCATGAAGGAATTGAGTTATGAGGCTGAAATTTTATATTTATGTTAAACACCCCCCGGGACCGGAAAAATAAGCTTTTAATCAAAATCGGCCAAAGAGTACTAGTACTTTACTGATGTACTTTTTCAGTTTTTTTCGATTTTCTCAAAATTTGCTCCAACGCTTTTTTTTTAAATTCAAAAATCAATTATTTTTTAGATGCTCTTTAAAATGGATATTCTCATTTTGCGATTGAAATCTTTTGAAGACCACTTTACTCTTGTATTTCATAGGGAAGATAGGAGAAATGGTTGCCATGGTAACAAAATATAAATATTTTCCCATACTTATAAATTTTACATCTGAATTCAAATGTTCCGTACTGTCGGTACCTAAATATATGTCGACACAAAAAAGCTGGTGTGACAAGCACAGTACACAACTTTCGATTACCGAAGGTAAGAGAAAGTTGTGTGCTGTGCGCCAGTCACACCAGATTTTTTGGATTCAGGGGACCTCAAAACGTGTATATCCATTAAAAACTCGACATCAAATTTTTGACATGAATTCAATACTTTCTCTCTCTATATATTAAAATATTTAAATACATTTTTATTAGAATGCCAATTGACCCCTTGGCCTTTTTAGCTTTTCCTTTGACAATGCCAGCCAGCCCCTCTAACGATTTCGGCCAAGCGGTAGTCGGTTCTTTTATTGTTTAAGAGCGTTGCGACGCACAAAAGCATTTCCATTTGTGGATTAAGTCAAAGTTTCCAAGTTTGTAAATGATATTTGCTATTGTACTAAGAAGGTTATTAAAGTTTTGCGAAATTTAATTTAATTCTCAAAGGCAGAGATTAATTCGGATCGTATGAGGGCATATCATCCTCGTAAATGATTTAGCCAGCAGGTTTACTTAAATAATTAATAACGAATTCTATCGGAGTATTTACATGAGCAGAGAAGGTTTCAAAAGTGGGATAAGAGAGAGTGATATTTTCGTCTTCTACTATCTATAGGAGGAATTAAGAAATGGAAAAGTCGATTCTGACTTTAGTCAAGAAAGAGAGAGAAAGTAATGGATTCATGTCAAAAATTCAATGTCGAGATTTTGATGGATATAGGCCTACACGTTTTGAACTTTTTTAATAAAAAAAACGCACAAAAGTATTGCACAAATGGCAAGACAAAAGCCAACTGGCGCTTCAAGGACGCCTTCCCTTTCTCCTCAAAGAGGGGCAAGTCAAAGAGGAGTGGAGGGGGTGGCACGTGGAATGAAGAGGTTTCTTAAAACTATGGTATGATGGTTGCACAGCATACAACTTTCTGTTACCTTTGGTAAATTGTATTCTGAGCTTGTCATTTATTTTATTGAGTCGATATATGTATATGAGTCTATATTTAGTTCCCGGTAGTACGGTACATTAAAATTCAAAATTTATAAACATAGAAAAATATTTATATATGGGGGGGATTCATGGCTTCTGTCTTTCCTATAAAGTGTGTTCCAAACAATTTTGAAAGCAAAATGAGAATATACATTTAAAAAAAAAAATACGTTTTCAAGTGATCCAAGAGGGGGGGGATCTGGTAGCAAGGGAGGATCCAGAGGTGTTTCTCGGGGGGGGGGGGGTAATCTGGTGTGACTGGTCGCACAGCACATAATTTTTTCTTAATTTCGATAATTTAAAGGCGCATTCTGTACTTGTTTGCCAGAATATAAATACAAATCAAATTTTTAAGTATTAATATTTAAAATTTACATCAAAAATAATTTTTTTTTTTAAATCAAATCTCGGGGGGGTGGTAATTACCCTTTTACCCCCCCCCTGTATCCACCCTTGTCTGGGGGACGGACGTAATCAGGGAGAGTATCTGTACCTCGGATAAACAAACGGGGTTCCCGGTAGGAATCTCAAATAATTAATAATAATAAAGATTATTTGATAATAGGTGAATTTCAAAATAAAAGAATTGAGTATTTTTTTTTCAACAAAAAAAAAAAAAATGTTCCAATCTTTCTTCAAGTTTATATTATTTATCTTTGAATAAGTTTCTATTTTCTCTCCCTCTCTTTCTCGCTAAATATTCATCCATTCAATTTCAACAATTTTTTTTTATATATTTATTATTCATCAAAGTTGAACAGTCAGGTAAGAGAGAGTTTGTATTCTTTCACTGTCTTCACACACACATACTCAGAGAGAGAGAGAGAAAAAAAAGTTTTTTAAACTTTGGAAATTAAATTTATTTATTTTTTTTGTTTTATTTACTTTTTAATATTATTTCAAACTGATTAAAGATGTGCTTATTCATAAAGAAAATATGTATTTACTTTTCATATAAAAAAAAAAAAGTTTAAAATTCTTTATTAGAGATTTCTTCCCCTTTTTTTTTAATCAAGATTTCTTAAATCCTGTTGAAAAAAAAAATGAGCCGCAATCTATTAAACTTTTCTAGACGTTCTATTATAAATTAAAAAAAAAAAAAATAATAATTTCATTAAGTAACATCATAATAATACTGTACTTATTTAAAAAGTAGAAATCAAATAATTTGTCCGCCCAGGACTATTATATGGACGATGTTATGCATAAAGGAACAAGTCGCCATTATGATCGAAATTTAGATAAGACCGCCATCTTGTAGGGAAATAGAAGATCTAGCTCTTTATTTATATTACAAAATCTGTGCACTTTGTTTGTATAAAACAAAAAAAAAAAGTCATTGCCATTGGTTTTGTTTAAAATTGTGCAAATGAAATGCTCTTTATATCATATTGAGGGTAATGGCGCTTGATTCCTTCATGCATAACATCTCCATTTTTTTTTCTATTAAAAACTAGTGTCCCATATTACTACTCGATATTACAATTCACTGAAAATGAAATTTTTTAGAAAAATTAATATAACATAAAATCTATAAGTTTTACAGTATTTAGGTTAATACAGAACATTGTATATTAAACATGGTCATTGGGCGTAACTAGGGGGTGCCGGGGGCATGGCCCCACCAGAAAGCTTCCTGCCCTAAGAAAATTGAGAAAATATGGGGCTTTCCAGGCCCTCCGGAGGATAGGTGGTCCCATGGCCCCCCCCCCCCAGCTCTCTAGTTACGCCCATGAACATAGTTTAAAAGAGCAATTCATTTATTTAGTTACGGCTATTCTGGCACCTTAGGTTCCAAAACAAAAAGAGGGTTCACATTCCATTTTCTCTACTTTTTGGCTGAATTTGTTCAAAAGCTCATTTCCCGCATGAGCGATGAATATTTATCACCATCCACAATTTTTTAACTTCCCCTGGACCAAATCTTTTAAAAAATAGCGCTAATAATTATTTTGTTTCTCTTCAGCCCTGGAAAGCAATTAGCTGGAAGGAGAATAAATAAGAGCGGGAAAGTTTCGCAGCTATGTTTTCTCATTAATAGAGTAAAAAAAATATCAAGATTAGTTTAAACGAAAAACTACAGGCCCAATTTATTATAAATGACACGTTGAAGTTTCGGTAAGTGCAGCCATACCATCTTCAGAATGTTAAATTTATTAAATGCATCGTCATATATACATATCTAAAAATTCATTAGATCTCAGATCATAAAAAATTCATCTTCTCTTCATGTTCACAGTTGAGTTATTTCAACATAGAATTAAATAAAATAAAAACTCTTGTGATGACTTTCTTCTTCTTTTTTTAAGCCCTAAGGGGAAATAAAATATTTAAGGTTTCCAAAGTAAGATATTGCAAAAAAATTTTTTTTTTTTTTTAATTTCTTTTAATCATAATAAAAGGATGTCATTTTTAAAAAATATTGCTGCCAAGGTCAATTTTCATTAAAGTAAAAAAAAAAAAAAAAAAAAATAGACTTTTTGCACTTATTTAATAATCACAAGCGATAGATTTGGCTGCTCGAAAGCAGATATCCCCCACCCCCACCCTCTTCCCTCTCTTCAATCAATTTGGTTAATTGAAGCCTGAGAGAAACTCCTAAGAAAAATTCTTCTTCTGCTTAAATTTACAGTTGAGTAAATTTGAGTTATTTTAAACTTTAGTTAGAGTAAAAACAATAAAATTGTTGAGTATAAAATTTCTTGTGCGTTTAATTTCAAGTTAAAAACAAACAATTCAAAAATGGATACTTGACGTTGGAAATCTCTGATTTGCCGAAATCGACATCGAGAAAATTAATGAGGATTTTATAGTTTTTGTAGTTGAAACACTGTATTTAAAAAAAAAAATGTAAATTTATTTAAAATCAAAATTTATTAATTAACATCGCTTAATAAAGAATCTTAGATTATTTCGATATGGATAATAATGATACAAGGGCGGGGATACAAGGAGGGGGGGGGGTAAAGGGGGTAATTACCCCCCCCCCCCCCGAGATTTAAAAAAAAATTTATTTTGAATGTAAAATTTTAAAAATTAATACTTAAAAATTTGATTTGTATTTATATTCTGGCAAACAAGTACAGAATGCGCCTTTAAATTACCGAAATTAAGAAAAAATAGTGTGCTGTGTGATCAGTCACACCGGATTACCCCCCCCCCCTCCCGAGAAACAACTCTGGATCCGCCCTGGTTATAAAAATCTAATAGTTTAAAATAAATGTTGACTTTTTGAGAAGGTACATGCCAGGGGACTGACATTTTAGGGTTAAAAAAAAAAAACGAAAATTTTCATTAAATTTTTTTAAATTTCAATATTTATCATGTGCACCCAAAAATTATTAACAATTCAATTAATTGATATTTAAAAAAAGTTAATATGATTAGTATTCACTGAATTATTTGCAATAACGCGAAGTTAACCAATTTTTGTAGAATGACCCAGATTGCCAACAATCCTTTTAAATAAATAAATAAATCTTTTATTCTCATTTATAAAGAGAGTGTGAGGTGTTTGTATGTAGGAGCTAAGCTCAGAATTTACTTCTTCCAAAACCTTGGGGGAGGGGGGGGGGGCAAATGCCTTCCCTGCCCCAATGACGTCACTATTTGAAATTCAGACCGGAAATGGGTCAAATAGAGCGTGACAAACAAACGGACATTCTGTAGAACGAGAAAGTAAAGAAGAGATGAAATTTACCTAATTATGTCAAATCTCTAGTATAAAGAGAGAGAGGGAGTATAAATTAATAGAAATTCTGCTTACAAATTGTTTGCATGCCTTGAGCTGCCATCCCTTTAAATGCAAAGGCACCTAATACCAAAATGATGATCCGGAATTCATTGGTAGAACCACCAATCGGATTCCTTCTCTCTCTGTCTCTCTTTATTTCTGCCTTACTAGTATGAGTGAGAGAGAGAGAGAGAGAGAGAGAGAGAATAAATTTCACAAAGGGGCGTGCAGCAAAATGAATTTGCTTATTAAGTATAATAGAATAAACTAATCTGAATGAGAAATTGATCCAACGCTCGCTCTCCTCTTGACAGCTCTTTTATTGGCGTAATAAGAGGCCAGGAAATAATAATATTAAAATTGAAACGTTTTTATTATCGCGTTTTGTTACAATCAAATCAAATTAATCTTAACAGTATTTTTACCGTTTTATTATACCAATGAATTTGAAAATTTTCATATTTTCTAACAAAGACTAACTGGCAACGGAGAAGAGCAACAATCACCACAATCGTTGCAGTTAAGCAATGACAAGCGCTAGGAAAGCTCGGGATTGGTGACCCCGAGAAATCAGCGTGTGAAACGCCCCCCCCCCCCCCGGAAGTCATCGGTACTATTGTATTTAAATAAATTAATAAAACCCTAATGGTCTCTGTAGCTGAAAAGGGTTAAAAAAAGAAACTGCGAACTATCTATAATCATTATAAATATTACATGGCTGTTTTTAAGTTTAATTTTAGTAAGGAAGAGGATTTCCAGTCAAATGAAAAGAGCCTCTATTATTAAATGGACCCCGTTACGCATTAGTGTGTCAAGCGCCAAAAAAAAAAATTAAAAATAGAGTTAAGCACGGAATATTGTTTCAAATGCTATAATTAATAGTATTTTTTTATGAAATATGGCCTACAAAAATTTATATTTAATGTTACTTGCACAATTGACAAGAAAAATTATATATAATCCAATGAAAACAAAAAACTTTAATGTGGCGCTTGACACACTAATGCGTAACAGGGTCTAAATAAACTCTTTATTCAGGACATTCGGTATAGATTCACTGTGCCATCAGCCTTTCAAGAGTACATAATTCTTAAACAGACATCTATCAACAGGAGAAGGAGCAGGTGCAGTCAAAAAATAAAAGCCTCCGATTTAATACAATTCAATGAAACGTTTCGGGTGAATTTTATTTACCCATCTTCAGTTCTTCAAAATTGTTAAAAGTCCCGGAGTTGGTCAATAGGGCAATACATGTAAATTTATGTATCATATGTCCCGGCGATGTGGGCCATCGTATTTATTTAGGGAGAATGACATGTTAATTGTTGATTTACATGTATTGACCCTATTGATCAACTCCGTGACTTTTAACAATTCTGAAGGACTCAAGATGTAAGGTAAATGAAGTTGTAGGGTAAATAAAATTCACCCGAAACGTCTCAATGAATTGTATTAAATCGGAGGCTTTTATTTTTTGGCTTCTTCTTCTGTCTATGAAAAACAGCCACTGACTTAATTGATTATAATTTAATAAAAAAATTTTTACTCAGATGGTGATTTTGTATGCCAAGAATAATGTTATTTATGGAGAAGCATCCCTAAATGAATATCGAGAGAGAGGGAGACGATTTTTACATTAATAAGCAAAGCCTAATCGGAAAATAGAGCAGGATCAAGGTGTCAGAGTATCGGATATGTGATACCAATAAGAACAAAATTGTTGATCATATTAAATTTCAATTTTCTAATTTTTACTTTCTCTTACCTCTATATATATATAAAGAGAGAAAGTATGGGTCGTTTTGATAACTTACCTACCCCAACATTAAAATAGCCTCTCTATGGGGAAATACATGGTGTTTGTTCTTAAGCTATTTTAATGATGAAGGACAAACACCATGTATTTCCCCATAGAGAGGCTATTTTAATGTTGGGGTAGGTAAGTTATCAAAACGACCCATTGGATTCATGTCAAAAATTAGATGTCGAGATTTTGATGGATATACATGTTTTGAGGTCACTTGAATCCAAAAAAGTGGTTTTCGCGACATGGTCTGTCTGCCTGTGTGTCTGTCTGTGTGTGAACAAAATACCTCAAGAACGAAAATAGCTAGGAGGTTGAAATTTTATATTTAAGTTAGACCCTCCCATGGGACGTGACACGAAGCTTTTGAACAAAATCGGCCAAAGAGTACTAGTACTTTACTGATGCACTTTTTCAGTTTTTTTTCGATTTTCTCAAAATTCGCTCCAACGATTTTTTTTTTTTTTTTAATTCAAAAATCAATTATTTTTTAGAAGCTCTTTAAAATGTATATTCTCATTTTGTGATTGAAATCTTCTGAAGACCACTTTACTCTTGTACTCCATAGAAAAGATAGGAGAAATTGTTGCCATGGTAACAAAATATAAATATTTTCACATATAAATCTTACATCTTGAAAATCGAATATACCCTACTGTCGGAAATTAAATACATGTCGACACGAAAAATCTGGTGTGAAATGCACAGAATACAACTAGAAAGTTGTGTGCTGTGCGCCAGTCACACCAGATTTTTACTTTCTCTAACCTATATTTATATTTATGCAATTAAAGAAGGGAAGAGACTGGCACCGATATAAACAGGTATATAAATCTTTGATTGCACGCACGTTTTCAACTAGTGACAGCGAATCTATTATATACTCGCCATGCATTAAAGTAATTTCTTTAAACACTAGCAGAAAAATACGGAACAGAAAAAAATCTTGGAATGTAAATAAAAACAAATTAATTTTGTCGTCTAGTTTCAAGATTGGCCTGCGTGGGTGTCTCTCTAACTGATCACATTAAATATTTTTTGACATTAAAAAAAAAAAGAAGATAATTTTTTTAAACGAGTTGGCGCGGATAAAAATTGTTTGAAAAGTGAGATAAGTGAAATGGCAAACTCCCACCAACTTATTAATATCTCATTCTAAATATCTAGATTAATTAAATTCAAATAGGGAATGTCATTTATTCATATCTTTTTAATAATTCCCCATCTTATCGTATTATTTACCCACTCATTGATTTGATATTTTATTGTTAGCCCTTTCCAATTAATTAACTTGGGTTTTTGTTTTAGCGTGCCGCGCGCTTCAAGATTTTTTTATTCGTGTTGAGAGATAGAAAGAGAGAGAGAAGAGGAATTGGAATTCCGGATATCCGACCGACATCGAGGGGCTTTTCAACCATATATACAGTATATAAAAACGATAAATTTATATTTCCTAAAAAATCATTAAATCATTTTTTTAATTGAATTTTTGGCGAAAGAGTGAATGAAATACGGAAACATCTCAAATGTGTCCTTTTCTTTTCTATTAATAGAGGGTATGGTAGCACCAAATGATAAATTGCAGCTATAGTTTTTTTTATTTATTTCATTTGAACAGCTGAATTTTCGGTTCCATGTTTGAACCATCCTCAGAGCTGACAAAAAGTCTTTATGAGAGTGTCATAGTCGTCCATTTCGAAACGTGCCTAATTGACAAAATTTGAATAGTTGAGATTTTGGCATAACTGAAATATACATTTGGAAATAGTTTTCCGTGAAAAAAGTTTATAAATTCTATTTAAAACAAATACTGAAAATCGAATATAAATTCAAACCAGGCCTAGTTGCATTTCATTCCATTTTCAAAACTGTCTAGTTGCAAAATGTTCCAAAACTACTTGCTTTTTATTAACATTTAAGATGGCGACAGTCATTTCCAAAACATGCTAAATGCAATGAAAAAAAGTCCTATCTAGAAGCTTTCACAAAATTGTATATTTTGGCAAACTGGACGTGCAGACCTATATTTCTACACTTTTTAATAATGATTCTTTTTGGATTTACAGTGCCAAAACTCGCTAATTGCAAAATGTTTAAGGTGTGTGATCTCAATCCAATTCCAAAACTAATTACAAAAAGATTTTCTGCTGGTTTTAACGCTCTATCATTATATAAAAAATCTGGTGTGACTGGCGCACAGCACACAACTTTTTCTTACCTTCGGTAATCGAAAGTTGTGTTCTGTGTCACACCAGATTTTTCGTGTCGACATATTTAGTTTCCGCCAATATATTAGAATTCCAGATATAAAATTTATAAACAGAAAAATATTTATATTTTGTTACTATGGCACCATTTCTCCTATCTTTCCCTATGAAGTAAAGTGTGCTTCAAACAATTTTGAGAGCAAAATGAGAATATACATTTTAAAGCATCTAAAAAATTAAATCAATTATTTAAAATATGAATCAAAATCATTAGAGCGAATTTTGAGATAATCGAAAAATACTGAAAAAGTACATCAGTAAAGTACTAGTACTCTTTGGTTGATTTTGATTAAAAGCTTATTTTCACGCTCTCGAGGGGTGCTTAACTTAAATATAAAATTTCAGCCTCATAGCTCAATTCCTTAAAATTGAAAACACACACACACACAGACAGACAGACCATGTCGCGAAAACCACTTTTTTGAATTCAGGGGACTTCAAAACGTGTATATCCATCAATATCTCGACATCGAATTTTTGACATGAATCCAATACTCTCTCTCTATATATATATTACATATATACATAGGTAAGACAAAGTAAAAATATAATATTATTATTAATTAATATTATATTTTTTCTATAGCAAGACTAAACTAATATTTGAGAATGCGCAGAACGGTCTAATCAAGTACCTCTGTAAAGAAGCATCAGGGAGAAATATGAACAGATTTCTGCTGAGGAACTTTGACAGATGAAACAATGTGATATTTCTCTCTTTAGAATCAGAATTCAAGGGCATGTCTTTATTCTATCCTAACTAGCCCACGGGATATTATTTAGACTCCTAGTACAAGAGGTGTGGCCGTCCTTACGAGCAGAATTTAAAGGTAGTTTGAATTAACCTTTTTGAGATGTTACATTCAAATGCATAATTTTTTTTTTTTTTTTTTTTTTAAAAACATTCACACTTTTTTCTCATTCACACACTCACACACACATTCACACAGTCTTTTCGGCAACTTAGGCCATTTAAGACTTTGACGATAACCGTTGTAAGTATAATATATATATTGTGGGGTCAGGCATTTCTATTTAAGCCATCTGGTATCCAAATGGCTTAAATAAAATCATCGGACTGTCTGGGTCCGAACCCGCGACGTTTGGTATAGGAGGTAGGCGCGCTACCTACTACGCCAAACTCGGGGGCAAATGCATAATTAAAATTGAGGAAAATAAGATTATTACAAATCTATCTTTTCTTATAGGACTAATGTCCTTAATTTTTTAATGTATTAAGGTCATTTTAAGCAATAAAAGATTATAAATAATAAATTTCTAGTTTTATTCGAATTAATTTAGTCCCTTGTGGACGAAAACAAAGGAAAGTTTTAAGAATATTTTGAAAATTCTCAAAGTTCAAAGGTGATGAGCCACGTGTTCCTGTTCTACAAATAAGATCAAATTTTGCAGACATTTTTAATAGAATGGAAAAGATCTACGGGTAGCTGCTATTAAATTTAAAAAAAAAATTTGACCTCTATAAATAAGGACTACTACTACACTAAAACACATGTTTGTATAGAATTTTACTTTCTCTTACCTCTATATATATGTTAATATATAGAGAGAGAAAGTATTGTATTCATGTCAAAAATTCGATGTCGAGATTTTGATGGATCTTCACGTTTTGAGGTTCCCTGAATCCAAAAAAGTGGTTTTCGCGACATGGTCCCGCTGCGTGTCTGTGTGTGAACAAAATATCTCAAGAAAGAAAAGAGCTAGGAGGTTGAAATTTTATATTTAAGTTAGGCACCCCCATGGGACGTGACACGAAGCTTTTGAACAAAATTGACCAAAAGGTACTAGTACTTTACCGATGCACTTTTTCAGTTTTTTTCGATTTTCCCAAAATTCACTCCAACGATTTTTTTTAAATTTCAAAAATCAATTATTTTTTTGATTATTTTTAAAATGTATATTCTCATTTTGAGATTGAAATCTTCTGAAGACCACTTTACACTTGTATTCCATAGAAAAGATAGGAGAAATGGTTGCCATGGTAACAAAATATAAATATTTTCACATATAAATCTTACATCTTGAAAATTGAATGTCACGTCTGCCGGAAACTAAATATATTTCCACACAAAAAATCTCGTGTGACAAGCACAACACACAACTTTCTCTTACCTTCGGTAATCGAAAGTTGTGTGCTGTGTGCCAGTCACACCAGATTTTTTAATTAAAATAATTTTTATATAAAATTTACGGAATCCTTATATTATTCACTTTTTCAAAAAATTTATAAAATGCACGTAATCGAAAATATAAACTTGCAAGATAGGCAACCCGGAAGAAGAAGAAGTTAGTCATTTTTTTACCTTCCAAAAATGTATTCATCCCATATGGACAGGACACACGTACACATTCTATAGAAAATGCGTTAAATTATTCATGAAATTCATGTTGATAAATAAACCCCTACGACAATTGATTAACATTTTGCCTTACACTGGCAATAAAAATATTGAAAAAAAAAGAAAGAAAGAAACCCTTGAATAGAAGTTGGCTTCGTTCCATTTCAAATAAAAACCAAAACAAGACAATCGACAAAAATCGAATGAATCTTTTCTTTGGGCTTTTCATATCAAAAAGAATAAATATATATCAATATCAAATTATACATTTGCTTTCTTTCTTCAATCTTTTATTATATGAAAACACATTGATGTTGTTCATATGCCAAATAAATTTTTTTTTTCTCTTCAAACATTTCAAACCATAAAAGATGCTAGAATTGATGTTTCTATAATTATTCTTTATTTTTTAAACGCTTCAGCTGTCTGTTTTGTTAACACCTTTTTTTAAAACATTCCATCCCTTATGAACAATTTGATAGAAATGATTTTTGATATATCAAATTTGATTAGAAAATAATAGATTTTTGGAAAAATTCATCTATTATTTTTTACTCGAAAGAATAAAAAGTTCTAATTAAGTAAAAAACGGGCTAGAGTATTGAAATTAGACCTAGTGCAATTTCATATATAATACGATACGTATATCGCTGGAATTTAAAATTGAAAAAAATTCCATTTTCCCATTGGAAAGTATTGGGTTTGTTCTATCTCTCTCAACTTATGGAAAATCAAAGCTAATTAATTATATAAAAAATTAATTATTATTATTAATTATTAATAATTAAATCTCTCAAATTAAAAATAAAATTGTTGTATAATTAATTTTTTTTTTTTTAATTTAATTTTTCTCTTTTAATAAAATTCACAAAGTTCAAAATTGGCTTACTTGTACTCTACAAAGAAAAATGTAAAATGGATTAAGCATTAGGAAAACAAAGTCTATTTTCAAAATTTTGTAAACGTTACAAATACCACAATATATAAATTGTACGACAGTAACTGAATAATTCCCATTCACGCTCACACTCACACACACATACACATCAGCAAGCCATATAAGGCTGGTTACACACACACCGATTTTGGAAGGCCGGTATAAAATCGGCCGATATTTTATCGGTAGCAGGTGCTTGCAGACTCACCGGATTTTTACCGGTCAAACAATCAGTTGCCACGAGGCGACACGAGGTTTTTTTTTTTTTTAAACATCACACTTTTTTCCCATTCACACTCACACTCACACTCACACAGTATTTTCGGCAACTCAGGCCATTTAAGACTTTAGACTATAACCGTTGTAATTAATATAAATATTGTGGGGTCAGGCATTTCTATTTAAGCCTTCTGGTATCCAAATGGCTTAAATAAAATCATCGGACTGCCTGGGTCCGAACCCGCTAAATCAGCCATTGCAATTAACACGCACTATCAAAACTAATAACAAGTTAAAACGTGGTAACTACAATTTCACTGAGCAGTCGAGACTGGAATGGTCGGTGAAAAATCGGTGTGGGTGCAAGCGGGTATTTAGTCTTGTACGCCACTAATTCCCGGCACTGCCGGCGATACAGTGGCAGTGGCCGGCTGCTGACCGGTATTTTACCGGCGACGATCACCGGTCGGCGTGTGTGCAAGGTCCCGTTCCCACATGTGGTTCACTATTGGAATTTGGACGACCGGCATAAAATCGGCCGTCCAAAATCGGTGTGTGTGTAACCAGCCTAAGACTTTACGATAACCGTTATCCGAACCAGCGACCCTTGATATAGAGGACCAGCACGCTGGCCACTACACCAAGCCCGGAGGCAATAAAGAATTTGAAAAATGAATTTTCATTATATAAAACAAAATTTTATTATATTATATTATTATATATAAAATAAAATTATTATTGATCTTCGATCTCACTAATGAAAAAAATATAATAAAAATGTAATTATATAACAATTTTTATTATTTTATATTTGAAAGATTTATTTATTTAATTATTTTAATTAATTGGCTTTAATTTTTCATAGAGCGAGACAAAACGCATTGCTTTTACAATTGACAAATTTTGAGTTTTCTTTTGCGCCTCCCCTTTTAAGAATTTGGGAACACGATTATTTTTCCTGGGCTCTCCATAAACTTCATAACTTCCTCTATAAGACTACAAAATTTCGTTTCAAAATTCCAACGGGAAGTTGGTCAAACAGAACGTGACAGACGGACAGACAGACGTAAAGACGGACACTGCTATTATATAAATAATAATATTGAAAATCTGAATCAAGCTGCATGAAAAATTGCGGCAGGTGGGCCCGAGCCAGTTGGATGTCGGACGGTGTAGGGGATGGATAATCGCGGCTAGTTGACCAAAGTTATTTTCCACTGAACTTTAAATAAAAACTTTTATTTTTATTTTAATTAAAAGGAAAATTTTTTCAGTACTATTTCTATATGAAAGCTATCCACGTCCACCAACTAAACTACTTATTACTGATCATTTATGGAAGCTTAAAGGAGTTAAACTTTTCTGCAAGCAATCCTTTAACTAAATAATAAATTTGTATGAAGAAAGTTGAAAATGAAATATAATACAATACTCGACCGAACCGATCAGTAGATAGCAATTGTCAAAATTATATCCTATAAAAAATCACCTGTCATTTGATTTGTTGTCGGAGTGACAAGTGTCCTTTCCTTTGTTGATAAATATTTAATTAAAAAAAATAAATCAAGTAAAAACGAGAGAAATAATAAATAAATAACTCTCCTTTTGCTACTTTATTAGTTATAAATAATAATTTAGTGAAAACATTAATAAAGTCACGATAAACGAGCCCTGATATGAATTAATGTTCCTATCGATTGCCTTCTGCTTGCTAATTCAATTACGGAATAATATACAGTAATTTAGCTCTAATAAAAGAGGTGAGGGAAAAATATGCGATCTATGAGATAGCAAATTCAACAAATTTCTTTCAAAGTTTATAAATAATGATCAATGATTTCATTCGATCTACAAAATAGAGAAGTAATCCAAATGGCCTTAGATGCCAAAAAAAAGTAATTTAAAAAAGACAGGCCTTTGGTAGAATGTTGGGCCAATGAAAAGAAATTAAATTGGTACCGAGATAATCGATTACACAGGCCGACAAAAAAAAAATTTTTTTAGAAACACAATTCTGAATAGCATATTATAGTAGAATAGCCCCCCCCCCCCCTGATTCCAAAAATGCCATCAGATTTGCCCCATCAAGTCTAGTTTTAGAGTTATAGGGAAAATTAAATTCCAATAGAAAATGTGCTCTAAAGCGGCTCTTATTTTGAATTAGCTGGATTTTTTAAGGCGACAGCACTTAAAAATATGCAGAGAGTTATAATACATATAGATTTTAAGTTTCACCCCAATCGGAGGTCATTTAGACGTATCGCAAACGGCTAAAAATTTAGAAAAATCGGATTTTTAAGTTTTTTTTTTAATTTGGACGTCTCTAATACAATTTTCCTGATCCCTAAATGCAAAAAACATATTTTTACCATATTCTATAGTTCTTTGGCTTTCCAAATTATCAACAAAATAATTTTAAAAAAATATATAGGGCCTAATAGTTATGTTTATTCCTATAAGCAAAGCCCCTAAAAGATAGGCAGCCAAAGTGATTTTTTTACTAGACTTTGATAACTGTTTTGTTAATAATAATTTCGTTAATAATCAACAGGTTTTCATGAACGAATGCATTTTGGAAAGCCAAAGAACTATAGAATATCGTAAATATGTTTTTTGGGATTCAAGGAACAGGACTTTATTAGGGGCGTCCAAAGTAAAAAAAAAAAAAAAAAAATTCGATGTTTCTAAGCTTTTAGCAGTTTGCGGCCCCCGATTGGGCTGAAACTTTAAATCTAAATGTATTATAACTCTCTGCATATTTTTAAGTGGTGTCTCATTAAGAAAATCAAAATACGAGCCGCTTTAGAGCAAATTTCCTATTGAAATTTAATTTTCTCTATAACTCTAAAACTAGACGTGATAGGGCAAAACTGATGGAATCAGGTGGGTCCATTCTATTATAATATGCTATTCAGATTTGTGCTACAAACATCGTACCGGACTTTGTTATCGGTATTAGAGGTCGTCTGGATTAACTATGAGCAAAAATACATTTCCCTTGATTAAAAAAATATTTTTAAAAATCTGGTGTGACTGGCGCACAGCACACAACTTTCTCTTACCCTTCGGTAAGAGAAAGTTGGGCACTGTGCTGGTCACACCAGATTTTTTGTGTCGAGATATATTTAGTTTCCGATAGCACCTTAGTTTCAAACTTGCATTTTAAATGTTGACTGCTTCAAATAAACTATGGTTATTTTTCAAAATTTTAATCTCATATTTGGACATTTTATACACAATATAGAATCGTAAATAAATACAAAATTTCATAAGAATTGGAAAAAAAAATTTTAAATGCCTAAAAAGTTCTAAAGGGGACCCCCTTTTGAATCGAAATTAACATACAAATCCCTATAGGAAATTAACATTGTTTCTATGCGAAGATAAGGTGGAAAGGGAATTTAAAAAGAGTAGAGAGAGACGATAATGTTTGCAAGTGAGAGAGAGACATATATGTTTTCTTTGAAACAATTAAAGACACAAATAAATTTAAAAATAAGAGAAAGTAAAAATGGGAATTTAAATAATAATTGATTTTTAATCTAATAAAAAGAAAAAGTTTTAAATTCCGTTACCATGGCAACCATTTCTATCTTTCCTATGAAGAACAAGAGTAAAGTGGTCTTCAGAAGATTTCAACGGCAAAATGAGAATATACATTTTAAAGAGCATCTAAAAAATAATTGATTTTTGAATTTTAAAAAAAATCCTTGGAGGGAATTTTGAGAAAATCGAAAAAAACTGAAAAAGTACATCAGTAAAGTACTAGTACTTTTTGGCCGATTTTGTTCAAAAGCTTATTTTGAGCGTGTGGGAAGGTACCTAAGTTAAATATAAAATTTCAATCCGGTAGCTCAATTCCTTCATGCTAAAAATCTGTCCACACATACAGACACACACACACACACACACACACACATACATACACACACACACACACACAGACCAATTTGCGGGACCCACTTTTTTGGACTCAGGGGACCTCAAAACATGTATATCCATCAAAATCTCGACATCGAATTTTTGACATGATCGCAATACTTTCTCTCCTATATATTTCATATATAGGCTAAGAGAAAGTAAAAACCAAAAACGAAAAGTATAGGCCAAGCAGGAATTTTGTACAAAAAATGAACTTCCTAGATGATGCATAAGATTTATAATACAGTACTTCATTTGACTGCCGATTCCAAAAGTCCGAAAAATGTGTCGACTAATTACTGTCGAAAGGAAGAGTGTTTCTGGCCGGAGTCATACAAAAGTTAGTCCACCCCGGTCGGACACTAAAAAAATGTCAGAATAATCAAATACAAATAATATAAAAATTTTATAATGAGGGAACGCAACAATTTTTTCATTTATTTTATTCATTTACGACTGACGTTTCGGTCCGAGTAAGAACTAAATTCAGATCTCTAAATATTAAACCAATAGAAATTTTTTTTTTTCTTTTGCTTTATTTGTTTAATGGAAAATTATATAGACTTATTTATAGTTCTGAAGATGGTCCAAAACTGAACGAAAAAGTCTGACGAAAAGGAATAAAATAAATGAAAAAATTATTAGTTTGATTCGCACATTTTTAAAATCTTTAATATTTGACCGAGATAACACAGCTATTAAAAGATAATACTATACTATACCATATTATACTATATACAATATAATGAAGAATACTAGCGATTGAGGTATGTGTTTTATTATTTTTCTAAAAGCTTTAAGGAATCAACTACAAAAGTTAAAAACAATAAAACAATCATATCTAGCAAACGCATAGGACGGGATTTAACTACTCAACGCTCACACCTGTACATGTTGTCTCTTCATTAAAAAAAAATTGCATTTCATTTCTGTTTAGTTTTTGAATAAAATATTTTCTATAATTGGTTTCATTTTCATTTCAAAGGACTCTCTTTTCTCCTCAAATTTTAATGAACGACTTACCAAAAGTCCCTCATCCCCTCCCATCCACTAACTCCATTGTTCCGATTTATATTATGAAATTCTGGCAACTCTAGAACAAAAGATTCACAGGGCAACTGAAATTTTGTCCCACTCAATAAAATACATCGCTTTTAAACCCTCCCCCCCCTCATTATAACAATTAATTTGTTAACATATGTTGATATCAAGATGGATGATTAATGGAAGTTTCAAAAAACTTGTCATATAAATAAATGCATTTCAAAGTGGGGTACGAAAGGTTATTTAGAGTGATACTAATAGGTTAAAGTATTATTATACAATATAATAAAGTAATTTTTTTTTATTCCAAATTTAACTTGTAAGATTTCTAATGTATTTATCACCAGTTATCAATACAATAAAAACAGAGTATTCTTTGATGATCTAGTTACTCTTTGATTAATTTTATTGAAAAGCTTTGTGCTGCAGGGGGTCCAGGGGAGGGGCAGAGGTTAAATATCAAATCCCACCCTCTCCTAGTCCTCTCCCTTCTTGAGGAATTTTGTTGATGAAATTAAAATTCCATCATCGAATTTTTGACACGATCGCAATACTTTCTCTCTATATTTTTATTAACATATATAGGTAAGAGAAGGTAAAAAGCACAGAAAAGGAGATTGTTTTTTAATAATCTCATCTATTAAGTTAATGTAAGAAACTTAAAATAGAAAATTTTAAGAAAATTAGATTGAAGATGAAAAAGAAGGGTAATCAAAGGGAGAGAGAGGGTGGGAACCACGGCCTCCCCCTCTCATGTTAATCGACTAACTCATAGAAAAAGATTATGTAATCATTGCTATTGAAATCAGAGCAAGGGCGGATACAAGGGAAGAGGGGAAGGGAATTTCTTTTTAATGTAAAATTTTAAAAATTAATACTTAAAAATTTGATTTGTATATACCATGGTATACTCTGGTAAACAAGTAGAGAATGCGCCTTTAAATTAACCGAAATTAAGAAAAAATTGTATGCCATCACACCAGATTATCCCCCTCCCCCAGAAACATCTCTGGATCCGCCCTTGATTCAGAGTGATTTAATTTTAGCCAAAAATTAATTTTTGTCCCCTGGAGAAATGAATTCAATTTCGGAAAGCTGATCATTTGGATTCCCTATCTTCCAGGTAACAATACCAGAGTGAGGGCCCTATATAAGGGAGGAGGGCCGGGTAAGAGAAAGTAAAAATGAATAAATTTGAAGAATGTTATAAAAGATACAACCTCAAAATTAAATTAGGCCTACTCCATTCAATTACAGAAGTCGAATTTAATTTAATTGAGGTGTATAGCTAGTGAGTGAATGACGGCCTGGCACTTTATATTTAAATAAAAATATGGTGTGACTGCCGCACAGCACACAACTTTCTCTTAGCTTCGGTAATCGAAAGTTGTGTTCTGTGCTTGTCACACCAGATTTTTCGTGTCGACATGTATTTAGTTTCCGACAGTAGGTTACATTCGATTTTCAAGATGTAAAATTTATATGTGAAAATATTTATATTTTGTTACCATGGCAACCATTTCTCCTATCTTTTCTATGGAGTACAAGAGTAAGGTGGTCTTCAGAAGTTTTCAATCACAAAATGAGAATATACATTTTATTGAGAATCTAAAAAATAATTGATTTTTGAATTTAAAAAAAAATCGTTGGAGAGAATTTTGAGAAAATCGAAAAAAAACTGAAAAAGTACATCAGTAAAGTACTAGTACTCTTTGGCCGATTTTGTTCAAAAGCTTCGTGTCATGTCCCAGGGGGGTGCCTAACTTAAATATAAAATTTCAACCTCCTAGCTCTTTCCGTTATTGAGATATTTTGTTCACAGACAGACACACAGACACACAGACAGACAGACAAATAGACCATGTCGCGAAAACCACTTTTTTGGATTCAGGGGACCTCAAAACGTGTATATCCATCAAAATCTCGACATCGAATTTTTGACATGAATCCAATACTTTCCCTCTCTATATATTAACATATATATAGAGGTAAGAGAAAGTAAAAAACGACTAGCTGTGTTGTTCATTTGGGATTTCCTGAACCTTGAATAAAGTTGAATTTAGTAAGACGACAAAAATCTTCTATTTCTATGAGTAGGTCGATTAACATGAGGGGGGAGGAGGCCAGAGGTTTCCACCCTCCCCTCTCTCTCTCTCTCTCTCTGATTGCCCTTTCTCTTTTATCTGAATATTTCCGCAATCTAATTTGCTTAAAATTTTCTATTTTAAGTTTCTAACATTAATTTAATAAATGAAATTATTAAAAAAAAAAATGCTTTTTAATGATGAAGCAAATGTTCAGTGAAGATGAATAGATAAATGTATAATTTGTGCAATAAACAGACCGTTTTTACGCTTCATAGTAAGCTTATTATTTCGATAAAGTTTGCAAATTAAATATTTTTACAAAAAGTTGATAACAAACTAAAATAAGAGAAAGTAAAAATAAGGCTCTCCTAACAGATGTAGTTATATTTAGTTTACATATCTATGTTTAATTTGAATATGAATTAGTTGTTGATAGAGGTGTATAGAGAGAGGGAGGGAGGAGATATCTCTCTCTTTACCTTTGAACTCGAGAGGTTGAAATTTCGATCCACATTCACAGAACACACAAACAGTGTTATTAATTATAGTGTGAAACTTGCAAATCAATTTCGTTAATCTATTATAAAGAATAAAATTCGTATTTTAGGTAAGGGGGAAGTAGGCCTAGTATGATCTTAAAATATTTATATTTTTTTACTTTCTCTTACCTCTATATATGTTAATATAAAGAGAAAGTATTGGATTCATGTCAAAAATCTGATGTAGAGATTTTGACGGATATACACGTTTCGAGGTCCCCTGAATCCAAAAAAGTGGTTTTCGCGACATGGACTGTCTGTGTATGTGTGTATGTCTGTCTGTCTGTGTGTCAGTGAACAAAATAACTCAAGAACGAAAAGAGCTAGGAGGTTGAAATTTTATATTTAAGTTAGGGACGTGACACGAAGCTTTTGAACAAAATCGAACAAAGAGTACTAGTACTTTACTTTATTTTTTTTCGATTTTCTCAAAATTCGCTCAAACGATTTTGATTAAAATTCAAAAATCAATAATTTTTTAGATGCTCTTTAAAATGTATTTTTCCATTGAAATCTTTTGAAGACCACTTTACTCTTGTGTTTCATAGAGAAGATAGGAGAAATGGTTCCCATGGTAACAAAATATAAATATTTTCTCATGTTTATAAATTGTGAATTCTAATAAATCTCGATACAAAAAAATCTGGTGTGACAAGCACAGAACACAATTTAATATATGGAGAGGGAAAGTATTGGATTCGTGTCAAAAATTCGATGTCGAGATTTAGATGGATATACACGTTTTAAGGCCCCCTGAGTCCAAAAAAGTGGTTTTCGCGACATGGTCTGTCTGTGTGTGTGTGTGTGTGTGTGTGTCTGTCTGTCTGTGAACAAAATATATCAAGAACGAAAAGAGCTAGGATGTTGAAATTTTATATTTAAGTTAGGCACCCCTCTGGCACGTGACACGAAGCTTTTGAACAAAATCGGCTAAAATGTACTAGTACTTTACTGATGCACTTTTTCAGTTTTTTTTTCGATTTTCTCAAAATTCGCTCCAACGATTTTGATTAAAATTTAAAAATCAATTATTTTTTAGATTCTCTTTAAAATGTGTATTCTTATTTTGTTGACTGAAGTCAACTTTACTCTTGTACTCCATAGAAAAGATAAGAGAAATGGTTGCCATGGTAACAAAATACAATATAAATATTTTCCTATACTTATAAATTTTACATCTGAATTTAAAGGATCCGTACTGTCGGGAACTAAATACATGTTGACACAAAAATCTGGTGTGACAAGCACAGAACACAACTTTCGATTACTGAAGGCAAGAGCACACCAGATTTTTAATTTTGATAAAATGGTGCAAAATACAAATCTCCCTTCTCTGAATCTCAATCGTTGATTGGCCGAGGTGTTGTTAATTGGGGGCCCTCCTAAGCCCTATTGTGGTCTTCCCTTTGGCCAAGTTGATTTATTTAGGACGTCGATTGCAGGAATCCCTGTTTATCCTCAACTGAAGGGCCTTCCTTGTTTGTCCATCTCCTCTCATTTGCCAAGGCAATATTTATTTACTTGTTCAAAACGATGCTGATATTATTTTTAAAGTAAGTTGAAGAAAGATAAAAATATATTAAGTTTGAAATACACCTACACCTACACAAATTAGAAATAGAAATGTCGCACAGATCGATTTAAGAAGAAGAGAGGGGGGGGGGAAGAGTAGGTGGGAATGGGAGGGTGGATAAATAAGATTGAAATCACTTCTTAGATAGCGTGGCCCCTAAAATTGGGTCACGTTCGGAGACCCATTAGCTGATATCATTGCCATAATTGAAAACGATTCACTTTATCTCCTTGTAATATATTATTTATTATTATTATTATTATTATTATATACCGATAAACCCGGGCACTAATGCATTTTAGGAGGAGTTAATTTAAATTATCTTAGACAAGTAAAGAGAATTTTTAAGGCAGAATGATTACACAAGGCAACAGTGATTTTGTTGACTGAGAATTTGAAGCTATTTCTGGGTATTTGGGTAGCGCTGATTCAAAAAATGCCATCAGTTTTGCCCCATCACGTCAGATTTTAGAGCTATAGAAAAAATAAAATTTTAGTAGAAAATGTTCCCTTAAGCGGCTTTAATTTTATATTACCTGGATTTTTTAAGGCTTCACCCTTTAAAAATATGCAGATATTTAGAATACATATAAATTTTAAGTTTCAGCCCAATCGAGGTCATTTAGACGTGCCGCAAACGGCTTAAAGTTTAGAAAAATCGAATTTTTTCAGTTTTTTTTTTTTGCTTTGGTCACCCCTAATACAATTTTAGGTATCCCTGATTGGAAAAAACATATACTTACGATATTCTATAGTTGTTTGGCTTTCTAAAAGTCATTCATTCATAAAAATCTGCCAAAGCAAAAAAAAAATTGGGAAAATTCGATTTTTCTAAACTTTAAGCCGTTTGCGGCACGTCTAAATGACCTCCGATTGGGCTGAAACTTAAAATTTATATGTATTCTAAATATCTGCATATTTTTAAAGGGTGAAGCCTTAAAAAAATCCAGGTAATATAAAATTAGAGCCGTTTTAGAGCACATTTTCTATTGAAATTTTATTTTCTTTATAGCTCTAAAATCTGACGTGATGGGACAAAACTGATGGCATTTTTGGAATCAGCGCTACCCAAATATCCAGAAATAGCTTCAAATTCTCAGTCAACAAAAAAAAAAGTTCCTTTTTGTTGCCCTGTGTTATTTATAGTTACAGAGATAAAAGTCTCGCTTATAGAGGTTTACAAATGCCAACTAGTTATTCAAATTATATTATTTTTTTATCATATAATTCGGATTTTCAAAATAAATTGAGAGAATTCGCAAGAATAGAAATAAAAAAATCTCGACATCGAATTTTTGACATGATCGCCCCAATACTTTCTCTCTAAATATATTTCATATTAGGGTAAGAGAAAGTAAAAAGCTTAAAAGTTTTTATGGCTGTATAAATTTATTCAAGATCCGAAGGACATTGCAGCCAGAAAATGAAATAAAAAATTTTATTTAATTTTTTATTCGTCGACGTTTTGATCGCCAATCACGATCTTCTTCAGGGCTAATATTGTTAAATATACACGATCTTAGTTATTTTTTTCTATAAATAAATACTAAATTCATGTAATTTTTGTATATAATATTTAATTATTGTAATTTAGAAAAAGTACACGATCTTAGGAGTTGTGTGTTTCTATACATATTAAAAAGATTTATTAAGAAATTGAATATGATTTGCTATAGTTATAAAAAATACCTAAGATCCTGTATATTTAACAATATTTGCCATGATGAAGATCGTGATTGGCGACCGAAACGTCGGCGAATAAAAAATAAATTATATATTCATTCCAAAAAGTATATATAGACACTTCCTAATAACAATACTATTTTGCTTTATGTGCTCTGATGATGGTCCAAACTTAGAGCCCGAAATGTTATTCGGGGAGAGAAACAATTAAAGAATAAATTCTGGCTCCTTAACTCTTAAACGTAGATTATATTAATAAATATTGGGTTCAAATGCCGATAAAAATCTTAGTATATAGGTCTGTTTAGATACCAATATCCAAATTATTGAGCTCGAAATTCGAATGGCGAGGCACCTACGGAATTTACTCTTAAAGGAATCCCGATAATCACGTATCGGTTTTGAGGGAAAGAATTCTTTTTTATTGTTTTTTGAAATTTCCACTCTGCCAAGAGAGAGGAGTTAATAAATATAATTTGAATAACCGAGCGAATATCTGATCCCTGGAACAAGAAGCGAGACTTCGAACTATGTGCTAAAGAAAAATGAGATATTCATGTTATGTACTGTTATGAAACTTATGTACTGTGCTGTCACACTAGATTTTTTTGTGTCGAGATATATTTAATTTCCCATAGCACCTTAGTTTCAAACTTGACCACTTGCGTTTCATAAGTAAAAGAGTCAATTTATTCAAAATTTCCATAGGCTCTGTGTATTTTAAATGTTGACTGCTTGAAATAAACTATAGTTATTTTTCAAAATTTTAATCCCATATGAGGATACTTTATACATAAAAGAGAATCCTAAATACGGTAAATACAATATTTCATAATTGGGAAATCTTTTTTAAATGTGTAAAAAGTTAAAGGGACCTACCCCCTTTTGAATCGAAATTAACATGCAAATCCTCTTAGGGATTTAGCATTGGCTCTGTGGAAGGAAGAGCCGGAAAGTGAAAAATCTGAATTAGGCATCTGCATCAGTAAAGTGTACTTCAAACAATTTTCACAAAAAATTGTATTGATAGACTTTTTAAAGTGGATCTTAAAAATAGTTGATTTATGAATTTTAATTAAAATCATTTTTATGAAAATCGAAAAAACTGAAAAAGTACTTCGGTAAAGTACTAGTACTTTTAGCCGATTTTGTTCAAAAGCTTATTTTCACGCCTACTTAAATATAAAATTTCAACCTCGTAGTTCATTTCGTTCATGCTTAAAATTGTCCACACACACACACACACACACACACACAGTCCAATTTGTGGATCCCACTTTTTTGGACTCAGAGGACCTCAAAACACCACAAAATCTCTACATCGAATTTTTGACATGAAGCCAATACTTTCTCAATATATCGATACTTGGAAACTAAAAGGTCGTAAAGTACAAAATGCTACTTTTCAGGAGACCTAATAAATGAAAACAAAAAAAAAAAAAAACATTTTCCCTCATAACGTTTTTTTGAATTTAGTACTATTTTAGTCTTTGAAAGGCACTTCTCAGAATTTCTAATCTTTTTTGACAAATTTGCGGAAAGTGTTAGGTTGGAAAACACTATACCCTAATAAATTCCTCTGAATTCTCAAATATCTATAAAAAAAATTTAATGGCGTAAAAAAAAAAGACTTTTTTTTTAGATAGCACAATTTTAATTAGACTGTTGTAAAGCTCAAAAAGCTGAACATTTCTGTATCTATAACTCATTTTTGCTATTTTGTCCTTTACGACCTTTGAATTTCCAAGTATCGATATATTTAATATATAGCTAAGAGAAAGTAATAAACGCAAAATTTCCAAAAGAACAAGCAGAAGAAAAATAGAAACATGATATCATTTTTTATGTGGTTTATTCTCACTAAAATTGCTGAAACAAATAATAAAAAAAAACTCAGAGAGTTTGCCTTGCTATATAAACAGAGGTTAAAATTGCGCTATATATACCGTTAAAAAAAAAGCATAATAAATTCCTCTTTCTAGATATGAAAATGAATATCTTTTCTTTCGTGATATTATATTATCTATCTTCCTCAAGTAATTTTTTTCCTCCTTGGGCCAACCTTCTTATTAAATATTCAGATGATGAGTTGCTGTTTCTTCCTCATCTGACTCTCAACTTTATATCATCTGGGGTCTCAGGGCAAATTCTTTATAGATGGGATAAAAGAAAATTAATTAAAGCAAGAGAGAGAGATGGTCCAGGCAGCAGAGTTCTGCTGCTGCCTACTCGCATTTCTTTCAAATGGGTGTTAATGATCAATCCATTTTTTTTTTTTTTTTAGTGTTCAAATTTTAAAATAGCAATTCGCTAACAGCTTCTCTCTCCATCTCCTTCCTTCTCATTTTTTTTTTTTTTTTGTATCGTCTCACTATAAACTAATTTCATCTTGAATTTAAGGTTGTTCGGATAGTACCTCGTAAGTCATAATAGAATCTAATTTTTTTTTTTTAAATTTGAATGCATAAATTTATTATTATAATTTAGTCGTGACCTATCATTGGATTAAGTTAATAATTTCATTACCAAAAATAATAAATAAATGACTTTTGACTTAAGTATTTTGTCACATAATATAGATCTGGCAACATCGCATTTAACAGCTGTTTATGTTGATGTAGTGTTCAGGTGTATTTTATTTATAATATTGTAATGAGTAATGCAAATCAGTTTAGTCACAATGGACGATTTGCGAAAAAAATATAGTCAAATAAAAAAAAATACAAGTGAAAGCGTGAAACGTGTTTTATTTTATGCGGCGTTGCCACATTGTCTGAGTCACGTGACTTACTTATTTTTAAATATGGCCGACTGTCATTTTCGTGAAATTTTTGTCTTTCTTGTTCGATAGAAAATTTTGATTTCATTTTTAACGTATTCTACGGAAGTTGATTGATAAAAATAGAAGTTTTTTGTTTTTTTTAATCTCTATCAGGAATGGATACATAATTCGATATGTGTAGGTTTCGTCGATATTCCCTATAGGCTACATGTTGAATTTCAATTATTTAATAATTAATTAGACGATAAGCCTTCGTCAGATTCGCTTCAAAAATTTGTTTTATACGTATGTGATAGTGATTAATAACATATTAAAAAATTAGCTTTTAATCTTTGTAAGTGCCTTAATGTCCGTCTTAAAAGAGATTGTTTTTAAATTTTAATTTCTAACGAGTCAGTTCCCGCACAAACCAAAAAATTTGAATCGTTTATTTGCAAGCCACTGTGTTTAAATAAATAAATAAAAAAAAAAAATCTTGGCTTTTTATTATAACCATAAAAAGGTGACGGCCACATTTCAAGTGAATGTCATGATTTCAGCACGTACAAACAGTTTATGGACAAATATTATGGTGTAAAATAAAATAACTCTGTTTAGTAAGAAGAGAGGGGATGAAGTGAGAGGATTTATAGTAGAAAGGTTAAGAAAGAATGAATGACATCTATTTTTAAATACAAAAATACGAGATTGCAAAACTTTCTTAAATAAACCCCCCGACTCGACGGATTGTTAGACAAACTTATTTATTACCGCTTTGTTTCGAAAGATTTGGTCCAGGGGATGCTGAGAAAATCGTGATTCGTAAAGAATATTGGGCGTCAATTTTTACCGTTCCCTGTGGACCGATTCATTTCTCTCTTAATAGCTTCGTTCAATTATTTAGAACTATAAATTTATCAAGTTTCATCTGTAATTGGTGATTCAAGAAAGCAATTAAAAACTACAGACACTACTTCAGATTTATTTGGTGTCCTTTTGAATTGAAGATAGATAAAAAATATAAATTTCCATTATTATATATCTAGGGTGACCCCCCCCCCTCCTCGGACCATGCTGAGCCTTTTTTGTTTTTCGTTTCAGACTATTAAAATAAATATGTCCCTGGGTCCTAGTACAGTGAGCGCCACAATTAAGTCCCCACTTGATAGCTATAGCCTTAAGTATATAGTATAGTATGGCATAAGGTGAAATAATTTCAAATTTGAAAAGGTAAAATAAAATCATCTGTACCAGATTTTACGTTTTACCTTTTCGTTCATCAAAATTTTTTCGCTATACACCATATACCCGTAGTACTATATTATCTAATGCAGGGGTGAGCAACCTTTTTATTCAACGGGGCAATTTAAATTTTAAAATTTTTAGGCGGGCCGCACTTAAAGTAACACTTACTAATAATTTACAAAACTTTATTTATAATAAACATTAGAATAAAAAAAATATAAAATTCCCCCCCCATCCCTCTCATAAACACCCCTCCAGTCCCTGGAAATGGTTCCTCCCCTCCCCTCTTCTTCTTTCTATATACTGATAATGATAAAATTAAAATAAAAAAAATATTTATTTTCAATTTTAGAAATGCTTGGCGGGCAGCATAAACATGTTTAACGGGCCGCGGGTTGCTCATCCCTGATATATGCCTACTTAAGGCTCTGGCTATCAGGTGGGGACTTAATTATGGCGCTCACTGTACAGTAGAGTTCTTGTACTAACCCCTTACGGGCTCGGAACCCGTCTGTCTCTTGCAACAAAAATTTAATCCAATTGAATTGGCTAATCAATTGAAATAAATAAGTGGCCTCCGATGCCAAAATATAAAATCTATGAAACGAAATTTTACATGTAAGCGAGGTGAATAGCTGAATCAGTATGTAGAAGGATGAATAAATAGGCCAAGCAGCTATTATTATTTCTTTATTGGTATTAAACCCACAGCCACGTTTCGGTCGACAATGCTACCATCTTAAACCCTAGCCATGAAGATGGTAGCATAGTCGACCGAAACGTCGCTGTAGGTTTGATACCAATAAAGAAATAATAATAGCTGCTTGGCCTTTTTACTCATCCTTCAAAATTTTACAGTTTTATAGGAAAATTACTCTGATCCCAAAATTCTCAAAGGGGAAAGCGCAAAAAATTCCAGAAAATTCAGAATTTGTCGATTGGAAGGCATTGAGTTTTGCCTTGCCTTATGAAAAATTAAAATCAATTAATTTTAATAATTTAATAATTAAATCTCTCAAGTAAAAAAAAAATTTAAAAAAAAATGAAAATTGTTATATATTTTTTTTTTTCCATAGAGAAATCGGGGATGGGGTTCGGATTGGATAAAGAGAGACAGACTGACGGACACTCCAGCACTATACATCGCCTGCTTAGAATCATGTTTCGAAAGTTGGAAAATTCAATTTTTGAGTTAAGCCTACGAAACGTTGTTACTTATATGTTCATAAAACTTTTCTTCAATTGTTCAATTTCGGACTTTCGCCACTCAGCATTCTCAGCAGGCGATATTATTTATTGATATAAACACTTAATACGTAATTCGGAACTTGGTGTATCAAGAGTTCTAAATAAAGTTTCGAATTACGTATTAAGTGTTTATATCAATAAATAATATATTGAAACATATACATCGAGTATTTTTAGTTTTAATTTTATGCAAATTAAAACTAAAAATTAGGCATTTAATCATGTTTCAACTAGAGCCAATTAATTTAAATTTAAATAATTTTTGACGTTATAATTTTAACTGTTTAGCTAAGAGTTCATGGTATTAGCCATTTTAGATAAATTTAAATTAATAAAGAAAAGAAAAAAAGAAAACTTTAGGTGATTGATCTATTAAGAAAAAAAATTATTAACGGAGATAAGTCATCTTAAAAAAACATCCATAGGAGAAAGAAAGGGAACCAAAACAATGTCAAAATTTGCATCAAAACACTAAATATAAATGTTATATTCATGTAAAACAGTTCCTATATCACGAGCCGAAATCGTTTTTTTTTTTCCTAAAAAAATCTTAGTTTTCAATAAGACTGCTCTGCGCCTGTTTTCTGATGCTTTCTCATTTGCCTTAATAAAGCAAATAAATTAAAATTTAACTCTGAGATGATTATAATTAGAGGCAAGAGTGAAAAAAAAAGATTGTTGATGGTAGATTAGAAGTTTAGGGATGAGAATTGGGAACAAAATAAGAACATACATTTTAAAGAGGATGTAAAAAATAATTGATTTTTGAATTTGAATCAAAATCGTTGGAGCAGATTTTGAGAATATCGAAAAAAAAAAATTGAAAAAGTACATTAGTAAAGTATTAGTAGACTACTCTTTGGACAATTTTGTTCAAAAGCTTATTTTCACGACTTAAATATAAAATTTCAACCTCGTAGCTCATTTCCTCCATGCTTAAAAATGCCCAAACAGACACACAGACAAATTTGCTTTTTTGGACTCACGGGACCTCAAAACGTGAAGATCCATCAAAATCTCGACATCGAATTTTTGACATGATCGCAATACTTTCTCTCTATATATATTAACATACATAGGATAGGAGAAAGTAAAAAAGCAAGATTGGGAAGATTAATTAGATGGTTAAATTAAAATATTTGCCAAAAAATAGATTATAAAAAAACCTTAAATCCACTAGGAAACAAAAGATAATTTTTTATCAAATTTATAAAAACATTCTACATTTTTATTATAGAAGAAATTCTGAAGCCTCTAAGCTTAGAGCGAATTTTTTTTTATGTTGACACAAAAAAAGAAGCTGCCTGGGAAGCAAAGCTTTTCAAATAGAAAAAAAAAAAAAAATCAGTCATCATGATGGACCCAGATCTCGATTGAGAAAAACCATTGAATGGTTTTATAGCCTACCATATGAGTATTTTATACAAAACAATAAATAGAATCGAATAGAAAGAAATATTACAAACAATTGTTGTTATTCAAAAAACATAATTTCAAAAAAAAAAAAAAAAAAAATGCTGAAATATATATATATAAAAAAAAAAAAAAAATTGAAAATTTAATCATCTTAAGACTTATAATTAATATAAACAAAAAACTTCTCTCTCTCACTTAATATTAATGTTCAATGTATGCACACATGAACAAAATGTGTTCATAATTTGTCACTCCCTTAATCAATCATCTTTTTGAAATGAATAACCGACCCTGAGGTTAATTGCTAATAAATAAAGAGAGGGTAAAAAGAGAGGCCCGGGGCTCCACACGCCGCAAGGTGCAACGGAGACACTCAGCCTGAGAGAGTGTATCTTATCGATCGTGAGAGAGAGAGAGAGAGAGAGAAATCGGCCGGTAGATGATGATGGCAACTACCTGTTAAAAGCGCAGCTCCTTCCGGGGACCATGGAGCCTAGTAATAGCAGCTCTAGCTGTCGAGGGATGCAGGCCGGGTCCAGCAGCCGGGTCCACCCATTGCATCATTAACAGAAGAAAGAGAGAAGAGAGAGAGGGGCACTAGTAACCAACTAACCAATCACTTATATAGTGCTTTTATTAGAGGTGTTGAAGAGGGGTCACAGGTCAGGAGGCATCTCTCTCGTGTCCGGAATAACCGGCTCCAGACACGGCTGCCAACTGGCGCTGTTGGTTGGTTAAACGGTGGCCGTCGCCGTCGCCGTTTACCCCACGGTGCTGCGCCGGTCCGTTGTGCCGGTTGCCGGGCGACCGAGCGAGCACTGCGCCTTGTGACGTCACCATCAGCCCGGGCGTCGAGCCTCCAGGAGCAGAGAGAACCAGAGAGAATGGACAGGCAATCTGCTTCGCAAAAATCACCACCACCACCACCAATCAATACGATCAATTAGGCGATCTCTCTCTCTCTCTCTCTATTTTACCACCACGCACCTGTCGCTTTACTCTCTCTCTTTCTCTTTCTCTCTTTCTTATCATAAATCACTAATTGACTAAGTGATAAAAAATATCTGGTGTGAAACACTCATATAACTTTCTCTCTTTTCAACATTAATTACTGAATTTATAGAAAAAGTTTTCAAGTGTAGATTACTTACTTATTATTTTCGTTATAACTTTTATTAAAAAATTGTCTGGAGACACAACTCTTACCTGGAATGAAAGTTGTGTAGTTGTCAGCAGATTTTTTGTGTCGAGTATTAGTTTCCGACAGAGGGTCAATTGAATTCAAGATGTAAAATTTATAAGTATGGGAAAATATTTATATTTTGATACCATGGAACCATTTCTCCTATCTTTTCTATGGAGTAAAGAGTAAAGTGGTCTCAGAAGATTTCAATCACAAAATGAGAATATACATTTATAGAGAATCTAAAAAATAATTGATTTTTGAATTTAAAAAAAATCGTTGGAGAAATTTTGAGAAAATCGAAAAAAACTGAAAAAGTATCAGAAAGTACTAGTATCTTTGGTCGATTTTGTTCAAAAGCTTCGTGTACGTCCCATGGGGGTGCTAACTAAATATAAAATTTCAACTTCTAGTTTTCGTTCTTGAGATATTTTGTTCACAACACACACACAGACAGACAGACCATGTCAAAACATTTTTGGATTCAGGGGACTCCAACGTGAAGATCCATCAAAATCTCGACATCGAATTTTTGCAGAATCAATATTTTCATATATATATTAATATATAATAGGTAAGAGAAATAAAAATTTTTTAAATAAAAGGGTTTATAATCAATCTATCTGAAGAATGATTTTATTTTCATATTTTGTCACCATGGCAACCATTTCACCTATCTTTCCTATGAAGTACAAGAGTAAAGTGGTCTTCAAACAATTTTGAGAGCAAAATGAGAATATAAATCTAAAAAATAATTGATTTTTGATTTTTAATCAAAATCGTTAAAGCGAATTTTGAGAAAAAAAACTGAAAAAGTACATCAGTAAAGTACTAGTACTTTATTTTGTTCAAAAGCTTCGTGTCACGTCCCATGGGGGTACCTAATTTAAAATAAAATTTCAATCTCCTAGATCTTTTCGTTCTTGAGATATTTTGTTCACAGACACATACACAGATGCGAAAATCACTTTTTTTGGATTCAGAGGATCTCAAAACGTATATATCCATCAAAATCTCCACATCGAATTTTTGACATTAATCCAATACTTTCTCTCTCTATCAGTGGCGTAGCGAGGGGGGAGCAAGGGGGTTCATCATGCCCCGGGCGCTATTCACAAAGGGGCGCCAAATGGTCCGCAAAACAAAAAATTGCTGGATAATTTTTAATATTATTGATGGCGAAAATGGTGTTTAATTTGATAAGGATAGCGAATAGCAGCCAGGAAAAATCAAATAAGACAAAAACTAGATCAATTTTTATCAGATTTAGATGAACTTACACCACTTTCAAAATAAACGGTCCATATATTAACATATTAGAGGTAAGAGAAAATAAAAAACATCAAGGTAAATAAAATAAAATTTTATTTAATTGACGAGGCTTGCAAATCTTAATCTTCTTCACGATCATGAATTGTATAAATACGAAATTACAAAATTTATATTGAAACAATATTATATTAGAAAGAGGGAACCAGTGAGTTTTTTTATGTATACATTTTTTACTTTTATAGTTGTGGTGTTGAGTTGTATCAAGGAAGGGTTGCAAAAGGGAGACTGACAGAAATTTTTCTTTAAATATTTTATTAGACCGACGTTGGCCATCTTACCCAATAAATGTCAAAAAAAGTAAATAAATTTTGCATTAGGCAGCTATATGCTCATCAGGTGAGAGATCTTGCAAGATCATCATTACAATAGCTGCCTAATGCAAAATTTATATACTTTTTGACATTTATTGGGTGCTGAAGATGGCGGAAATGCCGGCGAAATACAATATTTAAAGAAAAAAGTTAGCAGAGAGTGTCTGGTTTTACAACCCTTCCTTGATAGATAGTCACTAGAAAGTAAATAAAAATAAAAAATAAAAATATGAAATTTGTAAATACAGTAGAGTCCCGGTAATCCGAACCTCGCTAATCCGAACTTCCGGTTAATCCGAACTCTTTTTGCGTACGATATTTTTTTTTTTTTTTAAGAGGAATATAAATGAAAATTAGATATTAAAGGAACTTTATTTTATTATTATTATGAAATATTTATTTAGAGTTTAATATCACCGACAAGTTTCACGGTTTACAACGTTATAAATACGACTTTCTTATCAAAATTAACTAATTCAAGCTTACAATTCCGGATAATCCGAACTTCCCGATAATCCGAACGACCCTCGGTCCCAATTAGTTCGGATTAACGGGACTCTACTGTATATTGTGAAAGATCCTAGATTGTTATTACCGATACATTGTTCTAAAGAAGATTACGATTTGCAACCGAAACGAATGAAAATCTTTATTGGAAATTATTGACCCATGAAAGTTTCCATTAAAAAATATAGGCCCTATAATATTTTTTTAAAAACAATGAAATAATCACAAGAGGAAAACGCATGGGTGGGACTTAATATTGACCCTCACTGTACGGTATGTTTAATTGTCGGTAGGCCAAAAGGCTAGGAAATCGAAAGGGGCACGGTGTCAATTTTTTGACAGGAAAAGATAAAAAAAAAAAACCTTTCTTGATTATATTACAGTAGAGTCCCGTTAATCCGAACTAATTGGGACCGAGGGTCGTTCGGATTATCGGGAAGTTCGGATTAACCGGAATTGTAAGCTAGAATTAGTTAATTTTGATAATAAAGTCGTATTTATAACGTTGTAAACCGTGAAACTTGTCGGTGATATTAACCTCTAAATAAATATTTCATATTTTTTACGTTTAATTAAGGTGCGCGTCTCGGAAAACCGTTAAAACACGATTGACTCGAGGCGGCACCAGATGGCGTTAGTGTTCCCCCATTAGAATACACGCAACTTGATCCATTTCATTCTAGACTTTCCAGCTAATTAATTAAAGGCAAAAAATTAATTATTCTTTAACACAATGATTACTAATTTAATTATCTACAACTTATAGAGCTCCTTTTTTTTAAATATCTTTTATTTAATGCGATTAATCTAAAAAATTTTTTTTTTTTTTTGAAAATCAAAAAAAGGGCTTCTATAAGTTGTAGATATTTTAAATAGCTTTAATTTAAAAAAAAATTTGAGGTCGATAGCTTCAAAATTGTGGCCGCTGGAAAGTCCCAAAATTAGCACCCCGAGACGCGCACCTTAAGAGAAAAAGAAACTCATTAATTTGCGTGATGTGTGAACACGGTTATTTAGAACTGGCCGTATTGAGGAGCGATCGGGGGAGAGTATTTTTTAATAAAATAAAGTTCCTTTAATGTCTAATTTTCATTTATATTCCTCTTTAAAAAAAAAAAAAAAAATCGTACGCAAAAAGAGTTCGGATTAACCGGAAGTTCGGATTAGCGAGGTTCGGATTACCGGGACTCTACTGTATTTAATAAAAAAAGAAATAAATTCTTTTACTCAGTGAGAGACTAATTTTAAGCCAAATACCGTTTCGATTATTGTCGTAAAAGTTAAAAGTTATTTTGCTCCCCGAGGAAGAAGAATATCAATAATCGTTTTTTTTTTTTTGTTTCCTCTTGATCTCTCTAAGATTCGAGGCAAAGGCCAAGAGAAAGTGAAAGAGAGAAAGAAAAAGGGGAGCAACTACCCTGGAATGGTTGCAATCCCTTTGCGCTCTTTCTCTCCTCGTATCTACATGATTTATGTGTAACAAAATTTATTATTATTATTATTAATTTACAACTAAGCCAGAGGTGATGTAAACCATTGTGCAAATTTATCATACAAATTCTGCCAAGTCTTATTAATTTTTTTTTTTTTTTTTTTTACTCGAGAAGAATAAAGAAAAAAGAAGTAAAAAAAGTTGCAAAACTTTGCCAAATGAGGTTTTGAACAAGAAGTGGTGCAATTTATTTTGTTTCGAATATTTTATTTGTTTTTCTTTCTCTTTCATAGATATGAATATATATAGAGAGAAAGTATTCGTAATGAAACCATCAAAAATTCGATGTCGAGATTTTGATTGATATACACGATTTAAGGCCCACTGAGTCCAAAAAAAGTAGGTCCCGCAAATTGGTCTGTCTGTGTGTCTGTGAACAAAATATCTCAAGAATGAAAAGAGCTAGGAGATTGAAATTTTATATTTAAGTTAGGTGACGTAACACGAAGCTTTTAAACAAAATCGGCCCAAAAGTACTAGTACTTTACTGATGCACTTTTTCAGTTTTTATCGATTTTCTCAAAATTTGCTGTAACGATTATGATTAAAATTCAAAAATCAATTATTTTTTGGATGCTATTTAAAATGTATATTCTCATTTTGCTCTGAAAATTGTTTGAAGCGCACTTTACTCTTGTACTTCATAGGAAAGATAGGAGAAATAGTTGCATGGTAGCAAAATATAAAATTTTTTTCTCATTCACACTCACACTCACACACACATTCACACAGTCTTTTCGGCAACTTAGGCCATTTAAGACTTTTACGATATCCGTTATAGAGATTAATATACATATATGGGGTCGAGGCATTCTTATTCAAGCCATTTGGTATCCATTTGGCTTAAATAAAATCATCGGACTGCCTGGGGTCCGAACCCGCGATGTTTGGTATACGAAGTTAGCACGCTAACCTCTACACCAAGCCCCTAGGGCACAAAATATAAATATTTTCCAATGTTTATAAATTTCACATCATATTGAAAATAGAATGCCCTCGGGGCTTGGTGTAAGGGTTAGCGTGCTAATCTCGTATACCAAAAGTCGCGGGTTCGGATCCCAGGCAGTCCGATGATTTTATTTAAGCCATTTGGATACCAAATGGCTTAAATAAGAATGCCTGGACCCTAATATGTATATTAATCAATAACGGATATCGTCAAAGTCTTATATGGCCTGAGTTGCCGAAAAGAGTGTATTAATGTGTGTGTGAGTGGTGAGCGTGATAATGAGAAAAAAATTAAAAAAAAAAAAAAAAATATATATATATATATATATATCGATGAAAACTAAATATATCTTGACACAAAAAAATCTGGAGTGACAAGCACAGAACCCAAGGGTAAGAGAAAGTTGTGTGATGTGCGACCAGTCACACCAGATTTTTAAATCACCTACGAACAAATCGCTTCATTTAGTAATAATAAAAAATTTTTAGTCTTTATTAGATAATAACAAAGAGCGAGAGAGATAGAAGATTGTCTAATGGGCAAATTATCAAACTTTTGTTTGTTTATTTCCCTCGGGAATGAGAGAGAGAGAGAGAGAGAGGGGGGGGGGAGAAAGAGAAAGAGAAAAAGGCTATTTCTAACCGAGCAGGTGGAATATTTTTAGTATTTCCCGTTCTTCTTCTTCTTTAAGTCCGGGAATCGAACTCGACGGAAACAAATAAGCAATTGATTAATTAATTAGCTCAAGCCTTAGAGTTTTGATGGGAAGTGATTAGAAGAAAGATGTATTAATCTCTTTTAACATCTAGGCCTATATGACAATTCTGATAGAGCTATGAACCAAAATAAAATATTTAGAAGAAAAGAAATTGTTATTATTTTCTGATCGACGTTTCGGTTGCACGTCACCCCATCTTCAAGACATTATGTTTGTACTTTGTATCCACTTATTAGTGTTAGCTGGTGTGTCGGCAGATAAATATAAAAAAAATACTATATTTTATGAATAATTTTATTTTATGCCCACACCGTCACCTCTTAAATTTGTCAACACTGACACCCTAGTCCAGATTACACTGTGCTACAAAATGAAACTTTTTTCTGGCCCCGAGAAAATTCCTTCAGATTCTTAAGTAAAATGACCTCCTGAATCCAAATAAGACCTCCGTTTTCTCCCGGCACGTACCGATTTCGGGGGGGGGTAGTCCCCTACTTATTTCCACCCCTTTTCGTTAATTATAGGGCCACGAAAAAATTTGGAAGGATGAATAGGAATATTTTAGCCTTAACATTTCTTCAGAAGGTCTAGAGAAGTGAAAAGTTAAAAAACATTAACATTTGGTTCCAAGGGAGGGATGTGGGGGAGGATTTTGTCCCTTAAAATGCAAAAAAACCATTAAAAATGATCGATTTTTTCTGATTTTTCCAATTTTTTCACTGATTTTCTACATATTCAGGCGGACAGACCCACCTCACCCTTCCTTAAACATCCCTCAACTAAAAAAAAATATATAGGATAAAGCGGGTGGGGTGTGAGCGATTCCGAAGCCCTTGCAAGAAGAATTTTTTTCAAAAATTGACAAGAAATAATTTCTACCCCTTTAGATAAAATATGGCAATATTGAAGGACAGAGAAGAATCCGTATATATAACTTTAAATTTGTAAAGATCAGCCCAAAAAAAAAAGTTATAGCCGCATATTTGCCAATTTGACCAACTGACCTGTGAATCTTCCATCTTCTTGCAAGGGCTTCGGAATCGCTCACACCCCACCCGCTTTATCCTATATATTTTTTTTAGTTGAGGGATGTTTAAGGAAGGGTGAGGTGGGTCTGTCCGCTGGAATATGTAGAAAATCAGTGAAAAAATTGTGAAAAATAAAAAAAAATCGATCATTTTTAATGATTTTTTTGCATTTTAAGGGACAAAATCCTCCCCCACATCCCCCCCCCCTTGGATCCAAATGTTAATGTTTTTTAACTTTTCACTTCTCTAGACCTTCTGAAGAAATGTTAAGGCTAGAATATTTTCTTTTCATCCCTCCAAATTTTTTTCGTGGCCCTATAATTAACGAAAAGGGGTGGAAATAAGTAGGGGGCTACCCCCCGAAAACGGTACGTGCTGGGGGAAAACGGAGGTCATATTTGGATTCAGGAGATCATTTTACTTAAGAATCTGAAGGAATTTTCTCGGGGCTTTTTTTCTTGTAGCACAGTGTTATTAGTGAGAATTAAAATTAAATATACAAATTATAGACTAGTTTATCTTTCATATTATTTATTAATTATAGATTCATTTCGCCACTCATGTGAGAACAATAGAAATGATTTAAGCGAAAATATTTTGAAACAAATAATCTATATAGTGTATAATTTGTAGCCTATATTTAATTTTAATTTACCAAGTGTTTTAACGTGAGCCTACGGTCGAAAGTTTATATTTCATTAGTGAGACATAGAATCGTTTTATATAAAAATGGAATTAATGAGGACAAATCTATTAGCATCCTTAAATCCTTTAAAGGCCTTGAAGATGATCATGACACGGGATCGAAACGTTGATAAAAAATAATTTCCTCTTGTCTTGAGACAAATTTTTGATATTGCAATCAAAATATGCAATAATTATGATGAAAAAAA
>JAKCPI010030575.1:0-16614 GCA_023213315.1 Euborellia annulipes
AATAATCTTTCTACTTTCTAATCCTGTAAACGTCTGATATAAAATATCCCTTAATAGCGTTTTACCTTGTAAGTAATGGAAATTTGAAAATTAGGCGATTTGATCTATTATTCGTTAGTATTTCATATATCGCTGTAGCCGTAGGGTTTTGAAAAAAAATTGTTGATTTTTTTTTTTAAAAAACCCTTCCTACCTTTTATATAAACCAATATTAAAGTATAATAATTAAAAAAGGGCATTTAATATAAGAAATATTTTGTATTCAGAAATCAGTATCTGACCTGAGATGATGATGGTGGAGGGGAAAAAGCCACCCTTCAGTCTATTCCCTCTATCTCTTTCTTTCACAAATTCCACAATACCATATGCCTGTCATTTCATACATCCAACTTCCACTTTTCTTAAACTCTCTTTTTTTTTTGCCGGCCCCGAATCATGATAATGACATGGAAAAAACATGAAGCTTGTTAAATATAATGCTTTTTAATTTTTTCTTTGACACATATAACTCAAGAGAGAAAAAAATTAATTAATTAAAAGATAATTTATTTAGTCTTTTTTCTTTTTTTTTTTTTTTTTTGCTGGGATTCCAAGAAACTCTAATTAGAATATGGGCTGACATAGAAGTATTCATATAGTATTTAATTATATTTAATTTCCGCATATTATAAACGAATTATTATTTTCAGTTTCATTTTATTGAGATTTAAGTTTTATCTTTTAATTATTAACTATATGATTTGATATAATTACAGTGAAAAGTTAAAGGAGATGTCCCAAAAGATGATAAGGATTTATTTTTCTCATTCCCCCATTATCTTGTTTTTGATTTGTCGTCACATCAATTCCACGCTCTATTATAATTCCTCGCAGCATCCCTGGACCCTTCTTGCTTGGAGCTAAAACATCGACGTTCGTTCTTCAAGATGGATATCAATCTTATTCATCCTCTTCACCTTCGTGATATTACTGTTTAATTTTTTACTAATATTTCGATTTCTTCCTTTAAATATTCATCGAGAATTAATAATGAGCTGATTTTAAATCGGAATCGAAGATGATTTGTTTTTTTCTCTCAATATTTCATTATGTCAATTAGTATTTCGATGGTTTCAAAAACAAGTCTTATTTTATTATCGCTGGAAAAATGTTTTTCTTTTGAATTTTTTATAATCAACTTTTGACATTTTAAAATTAGAAAAAGTGTTTTATGGTAGACTATCCCAGCTAACTATGAATCAAATTTAAATCTATCTAAATTTTTAATTTTTTTATTAAAAAAAAAAAAGGAAAATTAGTTTTTTTTTGCTTCCGCAAGTATTGCGATAATTCGTTTTTTAGATTTTGACGGAAATAGGCGTTTTGAAGTATCTGCCTGCCTGTATGTGAACAAATATCTTAAGAACGAAAAAACGTCTGTGATATTTTTTTCGCAAATTAAAAGTAAACACCATTTTTAGTTAAAAAAAGGAGTTTTATTTGGTTTATGTACATTTGCTAAAATATCATAATCAGAACCTTATTACAAACTGTTTTGATGATGATGTTTTAACATAGAAATATATTGTACATAAACCAAATAAAACACCCTTTTTTTTAAACGCTTTTATTTAACTTACTTTTTCAAGGTTACCAACTTAGAGTCTTTGCTTAAGATACTTCCCGATGTACTAGAGGTGTGAAATTTTATATTTAATGGTCATTTTTGATGACAACAATTGTATGCAAGTTTTATCAACATAGGCCAAACTGATGTGGTACTTTATTTGAAGACTCACGCTTCCTCCCTTCCTTTTTAAATGCTTTTTTTAACTTACTCTTTCAAGGTCACCAACTTTTAGTCTTTGTTTAGGATACTTCCTGATGAGGTAGCTGTGTGAAATTTGATACTTAAGAGTCATTTTTGATGACAACAATTATATGCAAGTTTTATCAAAATAGGCCAAAGTAATGTGGTACTTTATTTGAAACCCTACGCGAATTAATCTATTTTCCAGACTTCCCTATGAGCTAGAGGTGTGAAATTTAATTCTTAAGGATCATTTTTGATGACAACATTGATAGGAATATTTTTATCAAAATAAAACAATCTAATGTGGTACTTTATTTAAAGCCTCACGCTTCTTCCCTTTCTTTTTTAATACTGTATCTATAATAAAAAAGACTAAAAAGTTTAAAATAAAAATATAAAAAAAAACTTTACAAAAAAATGCTTTTATTTAAATTGAACTAAAAAGAAAGAAATAATTTAATTGTTATTGTTACAATTGATGACTATTTAAGACTTGAAATAAAAGCGTGGGCGCTTCGAAGGGATTCACAGGTTTTAAGATTGACAATTCCTTAAGATATCAAGGAGCGCCCCACGCTTCTATTTTATGTCATAAATATTCAATAATTTTAACAAGAGCAATTAAATTATTAAACTAAACCTATATATTATTATTAAATTAATTTTAAAAATGTTTAAACTAGTATCTACGGTGATGTGAATTCTTTAGATTATATAAATATTTTTCAACGTAACAAGTTTTTTGGTATGATTTTCTAGTTTAAGAACTCCCGTCCCTTTAATTTTCAACAGACTTACTGATCCACATTCACATCCCATTTAATATTGATCCATTATGTTACTCCGTGAGTGGTCAATATCTCAAATTTTATAAAAATCCCAACGAGCGAGTTTAAAGTCCAAATCGCACACAACCCTCAATGAATAATTTATGCAAAAAGTCAGATGAATGAATGTTTACTCCACCTTAATGCCTTCTTTCTTTATAAAGATAAAGAACGTATAAAAAGGATCAATGTCAGAGAATCAGAGCTCTCTAGAATTAAATTAATAAATATTACATTAAGTACTCAAACCTGACTTCAATCAGGCTAACAAACCACGAATCTACATAATTTATTTAAAAAAAAAAAACATGATGATGTTCTTTATTTTTCCTATTTCAATTAAATTCGCAAGGTTTTTTTTTTTATTTTCTTGATTAATAAACAAAAAGACGTATAAAAGATAATTTTTACTTTTCTGTCTGGTTATAAAGATTCGTTTATAACAGATGAATTTTAAAGTTCCAATGAAATGAAATTTAAAACGAATATAAACTAGCGTTGTAATTAAATATTAAGAAAGCTAATTTTTACTTTTTTATTATAAATCATAGAATTAGGAAGGGGGCGGTCGCTCCCCCCCCTAACCCTTAGGTCTTGGAGCTGTATCGTTTCGTCCCC
This sequence comes from Euborellia annulipes, assembly GCA_023213315.1. NCBI lineage: Eukaryota > Metazoa > Arthropoda > Insecta > Dermaptera > Anisolabididae > Euborellia > Euborellia annulipes. The sequence continues at coordinate 3,238 of JAKCPI010030575.1, forward strand.
TCCCTCAAAAATTTTTCAAAACATTTCAAATATGGAAATAGAAAAGATTTTAAGATCTCAAATGTTTTATTTATCCGACCATTTTTAAAGTGAAACTTTATTTTGATCGACACAAATTTTTTCGTTTCTCTATCAGCATGTCGCGTTACAAGCCGTGACGTCAAAGGCCGTGACGCTACAAGTTATGACGTCACAAGCCATGACGACAAAAATAGGATAGTTGAAATTTAATATATATGACGAATTATAAAAAAATAATTGTGAGATTTAATTTTTAAATTTTTAAATTGATAAAATATAATTTTTAAAATAATTTAAAATGATTGAAATACTAAATAAATATTTTTCTCAGTTTTTAACATACGCCAATTGATTTCCCATTTTCCAATTATTAAGTTAAGATTAAAAACGCGATTTTAATACCCTTAATTGAATAATTTTCTGAAAGTTTTCAGTTAAAAGCCTACAATCCGAAAAAAGTTTCACTTGCATCGTGGTTTCATAAAACCACACAATGATTTTATTTGTTATATTTTTTGTGTAAAACAGAAGTTTTCGTGAGAAAATATAATTTTTCAATGTTCAAAAACAAAAATTAAAATATCATAATGAAGGGATGGAGATATCAGCCAAATTGGGATACACCAGCTTCAATAGAACTCTGAGAATAAGACGTTTCGGCCTACATTTATGAAGTTGACCCAATAAATTTAGAATAAGACGTTTCGGCCTATATTTCTGAAGATAGCCCAATTTTAGGCCGAACGTCTTATTCTGGGAGTTTTATTGAACTTGGTGCATCCCAATTTTGCTGATATCTCTCATTATACAAAAATTACAACTACAAACAAAAATTTTAAAATATCTCATAAAGTATTAATTAACTTTATGGAAATATTTATATACTTAGTCTATTCTTAATTGTAAATAACTAATGTTTGAAGAAATTCACTATTTTTCGGAGGCTTAATTTCTTCATGTTGTTTGCTGGAAAGTAGGCAACCCAAATTTTCCAACTTTTTAATGAATTTTTATATTCAAGAGCTGGCTTATTTTTTTTTTTTTTATTTTTTTAGTGAAATTTAACAAATTGATCGTTGAACACAAATTGAAATTTCTCTATTCGCAAACTCAATAAATTTAAACCAACAAGAATTCTAATTTGTTTGATCAAGAAATTTATTTAATTGGCAACAATAAATTGAAAGTCTAAATAGTTATAATTAATTTAATATCATCAGGTTTTTTTTCCTCTTTTTTTTCTGCTTGAAGATGTTGTTTGGTTGATTGTAACCACTAATTTTTTTTTTTGTCTCGAACGAAAGTGAAACTGGCGCAATCATTTGCCAAGACAATAGAAATGGAGAGAGGGGGTTAGAAGTTAGAGTATGCCCTTTTTTTTCTGTGGGCAAAAACCAAGTGGTTTTGCCCACTGATTTGCGAATCAATGCACGCCCCATGGCTACGGTGTCCAGGGGGGACAACTTTCGCCACCACCAACAATTTTACAACGCCGTCTTCGAGCTCATTCCACTTCCAGACTTTTATTATTATTATTATTTTTTCCATACTCTTTTTGAATCGACTAAAAAATAAAGTAAAAAAAAAAAATTCACTATTAAAATCGTTTCTCTCAATTAGGTATAATATTACTCAAAAGTTTGTTGAACAAATTCTCACGGACAAATAAATCAATCAAAATAAAAATGGAAATGTTGAAAAAGTTTAATGTGGATAAAAAAAAAAACTTATACGTGCGAATGATGATATTTCCAATAAGTTAAACTGATATAATTGTAATCTATGGAAAATCAATAGTGAAATTAAAACTGTGATCGATTGTCAAGTAACAAGACAATCATTAAGAAAATGCACTGAGACTTTATAATTTTTTATTCCTTTGTGACAATGTCATATTTATTTAAGCTTAACATAAATTTCATCAGAAAATCCCGGATGCTTTCAAATTTTTTTCTTCTTTTATATCATCCGAAAAATGGATTAGTACGTTTAACCAGAAAAAAAATGCCATAAAAAAATTAGAATGGAAAAATTAAAGCCTTTCTTCTTTATTTATATTCACCCTCTGACCGCCAATTTCTCGCTAAAGCTTTATTGATTTCGATGCTGTTTTTTCTTATGAGTGCCAATTTTATAGTTATAAATAATGAGCATACCTGTGATGCAATAATTGATTTTGATAATCAAGAACCTAAAAGACACTTTCGTGGTTTATGCTGTCATAAAATTAATATTTAGCTACATTTTTGTTTTATTTTTCAACTTTTAGTCCAAATTCTTTGTTTTTGTTTTTTTTTTTGTTTTTTGTAGGATGAATAGAAAAGATAAATAGGCCAATGGACGCCAGGATGAAAATAAAACTTTATTTTGTAGCCGAGGTTTTGAGCGTTCATCACGTTCATCTTCAGAGAAAAAAACTGAATATTCATTAATATAATCTAAAAAATTCACCGTTGGTACTAGTCTCATCTAATTATAGATAAAAAAATAATAACACAAGGTTAAGTTTCAAAGGTTTTTATTTTTAGCTTTTGCACATTTCGACGTTAAGTCATCATCTTCAGAGCTATGACACAAACTAATTAATAGACAGGAACAGGTAGATGTAGGCAGCCAGCATAGAATAAAAACTTTATTTAAATATCGTTGACGTTTCGAGAACGCATAGCTCCCATCTTCAGGATGCGTTCTCGAAACGTCGACAATATTTAAATAAAGTTTTTATTCTTTGCTGGCTGCCTACATCTACCTGAAAACACAAACGATGAAAAATATGAATATTCAATTATATTCTCATTTCATTTTAGATAAATAAATAACACTAGGTTAAGTTTCAAAAGATTTTTATTTTTAGCTTATACACATTTTGACGTTAATACATCATCTTCAGAAATATGACACAAACTAATTAACAAATAATGTAATAGACAGGAACAGGTAGATGTAGGCAGCCAGCAAAGAATAAAAACTTTATTTAAATATCGTCGACGTTTCGAAAACGCATCGCTCCCATCTTCAGGATCGCTCCCATCTTCAGGATGCGTTCCCGAAACGTCGACGATATTTAAATAAAGTTTTTATTCTTTGCTGGCTGCCTACATCTACCTGTTCCTGTCTATTACATTATTAATTAGTTTCTGTCATAGCTCTGAAGATGATGTATTAACGTTAAAATGTGTATAAGCTAAAAATAAAAATCTTTTGAAACTTAACCTAGTGTTATTTATTTATCTAAAATGAGATGAGAATATAATTGAATATTCATATTTTTCCTCGTTGTGTAGACTATATAACAAAATTCAGATTTAGTGACTATATTAATTTATTTTTATTGTTTTTTACAAAACCTCCTCTTTTATATACGAATTTTATTTAGTGGCCAGATGTCCCGATAGGATAGGCGCGTTTTTGACATTTTCTTATAGTAAACGAACACTTTTTTTTCGGTATCTGATAATGTCTTAATAAAGGCTTAATTAAGTGTGAAAATTTAAAGGCGAGTGTGGAACGAAGAGGGGGGAAATGGAGTTAGTCGTAATTTTCTGCTAATCTAAATCTAAAGGAAAAAAAAATTAAAGATAAATACATTTTAAACGATATTAACTTTTTTTTTTGTTTTAATTTTCTCGAATAAATTTTTTACCTAACAGATGAAAATCCAAGATATTTATTTATATCATGTGTATATGTATAAAAGAAGATGCTGTGAGATTTAAGTTCATTAAAGCAGTTGTGTTTTTATTTCACCAACACTAAAACAAAAGTGATAAAATTCTATAGCACGCCAGTTTATATATATCGAGATCGACTCTTTCAAAAAGGACGTAACTCACGGCATTATGTTTATTTTTAATGATTCATTTTGGGTTACGATCAGATTTTTAATTATTAAGAAAGGTTTTTTTTTACTTTCTCGACTATTTTTAAATGTAAAAATGAAATATATACATATTCAAATTGGATTTTGGAGTTTAGGCTTTCACAGTTGTTATCATTAGGAAAAGAATTAGATTTTCGGTTCAACTGTGGTTTATTTGTAAAAATCCAACGTTTCGGTCACTCATTCTGTGGCCTTCTTCAGGTACAATTCAGCTAAGATTATAAAGATTGCTACATCTGTGACAATCTCAATTGAATTGAGATTGACTATTCAATTGAGATTCAATTAAATTGAGATTGTCATAGATGTAACAACCTTTATAATCTTAGCTAAATTGTACCTGAAGAAGGCCACAGAATGAGTGACCGAAACGTTGAAATTTTTACAAATAAACCACAGTTAAACCGAAAATTTAATTCTTTTCCTAATATTCAAATTGGATTTTGTTTTTCTTCAAGATTTCATCCCATTTAAGATCTTCTGAGAAAATTTACTGGTCGCAGAGTACACAACTTTCTCTTACCGGTGTATAATTTTAATTTATTTTAAGGTACAAATTAAAACAGGGTTTTTGATTCGAGTTTTTATTTATTTATCACTTCAACTGCACGTACAACAACAACTGCCAATAAAACGAACAGGTACAATAGATGGTACACTTAAGATAGAACTGTTATACATTACTACTTTGTACTTGTATACACAGGATATCGTTCAAGCTCTTGGGTGGTTTGAAGAATAGGTCAAGCCCGTAATATTTACTGTCAAAAATTTGACACATTCTGTAAATAGACGATTTAAAAAAATTATTGTTTGATAGTGGTAAATAAAACGGATCGCAGCCTCGAGTGGTCCTCAAAGGTGTATGGAAATTGATTAGGAATAGGGAAATGGGATCACCGATAGTCCCCTGCACAAGCTTCGATTTATTTATAGTTCAACGTTTCAGTCTTATGACGGATATAGATACTTAAAATGTTCTCAAAATTCGCTCTAACGATTTTGATTAAAATTCAAGATGCTCTTTCAAATGTATCTTCTCATTTTGCTCTTAAAATTGTTTGAAACACACTTTACTCTTGTACTTGTCGACACAAAAAATCTGGTGTGAAAAGCACAGAACACAACTTTCTCGTACCAAGGGTGACAGATTTCTTATAATTATTATTATGGGAATTTTTAATTATAGATCACATTTTGTATTAATTATTTATTAAAATATAAATACTATACAACATTTCAACTTAATAAGATTTAAACTTTCGACCGTTGGTTCTCGTTGAAACATTTTGTAAATTAAAATTAAATATACAAATTAAACACTAGGTTATTTGTTTCAAAGGTTTTATTAATTAAAAATTAACATTTGATACGTATTTCGACAATTTCTTGTCATCATCAGAAGTGATTATGTATTAGAATGTAATCACTTCTGATGATGACAAGAAATTGTCGAAATACGTATCAAGTGTTAATTTTTAATTAATTAAACCTTTGAAACAAATAACCTAGTGTTTAATTTGTATATTTAATTTTAATTTCAACTTAAGTTCACTTGAGTCGGAGCAAGTGCACAGTACTTGAAAACGACTGCAGATTAAGCAGTCGAAACGTTGTACAGTATTTATATTTTAATAAATAATTAATACAAAATGTGGTCTATAATTAAAAATTTCCATAATAATAATACAAACCACAAAAGCTTAAACAAACACTTTTTTGTAATTATAAATAAATTCCGATTCAAAAACCAAAAAGACAATTTATTATTTTGTACCTTGAAATAAATTAAAATTATAATATCTTTTGTCTAGAATAAAGGAGAAAGAAATTTATTATGTTAATATGATTTTAATCAAAAAACAAAAAATGATTTATATAAAAAAAAAAAAAATTAAACACTTTGGCATTTGATCAATGTTTATAAAAGAACTACTATTATCTGATAAAATTTTAAACAAAAGATAAATTTTCACGTATTGATCGATTATATGCTTTATAATGTTTATTTGATTAAATAAATTATTATCCTACTTTGTAGTCTCGTTTTTTTTTTTTTTTTTTTAATATTTAAATTGAAAATCTGAAGTGGTTTTAAAATTTTATATTATTCCCAATTGTTGAATAAGTATTCATAATTTACATGATTTATGCATTAAAAATTTCCCTTTAGGCAACTGAGATTAATTAATAGTGCACGATCTTGAAGATTAAATTATTTAGGAATTTTTTTTTTTTTTAATTTGTTTAAACCCTTTTTTGGTATGAGAATTCATTTAGACCCTGTCCTTATTTATTCCAATCGATTGGCAGTCAATTCAATTAAAACAAATGTTTCTCGCCTGGGACGGGAAACCGAACCCCGACCTAATTTTTATTTCTGAGCCACCGGTCAAGGGCAAATTCTTTAGAAATTGAATAAAAACTTCCGATTTAACAAATTTTATTTTGATTTTTATTAAAGCGGCTAAAGATCGGCTTGAAAGAGAACACGTTAAGATCGTGCTTGCTCTAGCCAATCAGAAAGCTTGTTTTATGCTGTCGCTTATTTTTTTTAACAATCCATTTTCATTAATATTTGATAAATAATTTGTTCCATTTTTAGAGTAGAATAATTCACCAACATATTTTTACACTATAAATGGTCATGCTAACTTCTGAAAGTAGTATTAGGTAGTTTTTTTTATCTGTGCGTGACTAAAATTTACAAATATTAATTATGTCTATAGAGTTGTTGACATGCAGAGTAATTTTTTATAGGAGTAAATTAATAAAAACTCAATTAGTCTAGAATTTTAGTGAACGAACTGTTGGTTCATTTAAATATTGTTAATATTAAATGAAAAATTGCAATTATTCTAATAATTGTCACACCTCTATAGGTAATAAACTATTTATTTCTGGTAAAAAAAATCACTTAGAATTGAAGTATTCAGATTAAGTAAAATTATTTAAAAAATACTTAGAATTGAAATAAATCAATCGATTGTTTTATAAAAAGCTTAAAAATTTTCCCGTTCTCATTGAGTTCATTTAAATATTTATGCTATTATACTTGGCTGTTTATTAGGTGAAGCCAAACAATTAAGTTATCTTTTCAATGCACTTAAAAAAAGGAACAAAAAAAAAAACCTTTATTATATTAGTTTATAAAGGCATCCGAAATCTTTTGTTTAAAATATTTCTTTTTTAATATATAATTTTAATTAATTAAAAAAGATATACATATAATAAAAATTTCTAAACAAAAGATAATATTCCCTGGAGAAATCATCATTGTTCACTTTGAAATGGAAATTTTATTAAATCAATTATTTAATCGAGATTCTCTTTTTCTTTTATAAAATATTTAAATATAAAATCAAGTTTTTTTTTTATTTTAATATTACTTTCAATTATTAACTTTCTATCAAATTTTATAAAAATAATAAATTCAATATCATGTTTCACCTCATAGTTAGAACGATAAATACTAAATTAATCTATATGGCGAATGTTTCAAGGATCTTTTTGAATTTAAGATCCTGAAATTGTTCATACGAGGGCAGGTTAATAAGTCCGTGACTTTTTGAATTTCCCGCCTCTTAACTGAAATGGCAACACTGCTCCTGTCAGCAGACAACTATCAGCTGACTTCTGTCGAAATTTGAACCAACTGGGTCTTTTAGTTTTTCTTTGACATCCATTAATAGCAGACTACCTCTTGATTTGAGAAGACAATGCAGGACAATGCAAGGGTGCACACATGTGCAGTTTCCATGGCAAAAATCCATGAATTGGGATACGAATTGCTCCCTCATCCGCCCTATTCTCCGGATTTAGCCCCGAGTGACTCAAACCTGAAAAAATAAGATTTGACTCCAACGATGAAATCATCTCACAAACAAATACCTATTTTGATGTCCTCGACAAATCTTATTTTTGAAAGGGATAAAAAAATTGGAGAAACGTTGGACAAAGTGTATAGAGCTCAAAGGAGACTACGCTGAAAAATAAAATAATTTTTTATCCAAAAACCTGTGTTTCATTCAAAAAGTCAGGGACTTATTGACCTGCCCCGTATAATGGATAGAACTCGTAGCACTTCTGTTGGACAATTAATATAAATATTTTTACTTGCTCTTACCCTATATATGAAATATATAGAGAGAGAAAGTATTGCGATCATGTCAAAAATTCGATGTCGAGATTTTGATGGATATACATGTTTTGAGGTCCCCTGAGTCCAAAAAAGTGGGTCCCGCAAATTGGTCGTGTGTGTGTGTGTGTGTGTGTGTGTGTGTCTGTGTGTGTGGAACCATTTTTTTAGCATGAAGGAATTGAGCTACCGGATTGAAATTTTATATTTAACTTAGGTACCTTTGAAGAATCTCAAAATAAGCTTTTGAACAAAATCGGCCAAAAAGTACTAGTACTTTACTGATGTACTTTTTCAGTTTTTTTCGATTTTCTCAAAATTCCCTCCAAGGATTTTTTTTAAAATTCATAAATGAACTATTTTTTAGATGCTCTTTAAAATGTATATTCTCATTTTGCCGTTGAAATCTTCTGAAGACCACTTTACTCTTGTTCTTCATAGGAAAGATAGAAATGGTTGCCATGGGTACGGAATTTAAATCTTTTTCTTTTTTATTAGATTAAAAATCAATTATTATTTAAATTCCCATTTATTTTTATTTTATTTGTGTCTTTAAATGCTTAGGAGAAAACATATATATCTCTCTCTCTCTCACTTGCAAACATTATCGCCTGTCTCTCCGCCTTCTCTCATAGGCCTAATGTTAATTTCCTATAGGGATTTGTATGTTAATTTCGATTCAAAAGGGGGTCCCCTTTGGAACTTTTTACGCATTTAAAATTTTTTTTCCAATTCTTATGAAATTTTGTATTTATTTACGAATCTATATTGTGTATAAAATGTCCAAATATGAGATTAAAATTTTGAAAAATAACCATAGTTTATTTGAAGCAGTCAACATTTAAAATGCAAGTTTGAAACTAAGGTGCTATCGGAAACTAAATATATCTCGACACAAAAAATCTGGTGTGACCAGCACGGTGCACAACTTTCTCTTACCGAATGGTAAGAGAAAGTTGTGTGCTGTGCGCCAGTCACACCAGATTTTTTTTATTATTAAACCATAAACTGGCCTTTAAAGGAATATAACATATAATTAATATTTTTTAAGTCAAATATCGAAAAAAGCGGCACTCCCGACAGTTGAACAACGGATCACTCGATTTGTACTCAACATGCTCTACCGCTAAAGCACAATGTTGCGCTCGGATATTTGAGTTAATAGGGTAGATTACTATTTCTCCCGATAACCAAATTAACGAACTGATAAAATCAAATAGCCGAGTGCAGCACTGCGGTATGACTACAATTTAAGAGATCCGTGGTTCAACTGTCGGGCGTGCCTACTTTTTTTCGATATTTAACTTAATAAATATTATTATTTCTTTATTTTTATTATTTTATACCATCACCTAACATCTTTGTAATTTTCTTCGATAAGTTGGTTTAAAATTGATTATAATTCAGACAAAAGAATTTAATAAAAGCGCAAAAAAAAAAATCAGAAAATAAAAAACTTCATCTCCTGATGCTTTTGCCATTTCAATTTCTCCACACAAAGTCTTTTATTTCGAAATTTAATGAAAAAAATTTTTATTCTATATCTATATATTTGAATTCTAATATCCTATTCTGTGAACAGGATGTATCCTAAGAGAGAGCTGGCGGTAAAAGCATTTAATCTGCATACCCCACTATATACCAGTTGATGATGAAATCGTTATTAAGCGGCATTTTATTATTATTATTATTATTTTCAAATGTCAATACAAATTTAGAGAGCTTGAATTTTTAAAATTTCCACTATTTAAACGCATTATTTTTTTAATTGAAATTATATCCCTGAAAATGAAAACTTCTCTTTTGTGCTGATTATCATGTTACTGTTTTCCGTTATTTGGACCCCGTAAATGGAAGCGTGTAAATTAAAAAAAAAAACGCCTTCAAGAAAAGAACAATTTATTTTTATTTACAAGACTGATTCCTTCCACTTTGTCAGGATACCATGCTCTATTCTCTTCTTTGTGGCCGAAAAAAAGAGACTTCTAAAAAAAATATCTAAGATGAACTGTTATATGTAGCTGGTAAACACAGAAACATGTTGTTCATTTAACTTTCAAACTAAAGTAAAAAAATCTGGTGTGACTGGCGCACAGCACACAACTTTCTCTTACCTTCGGTAGTCGAAAGTTGTGAACTGTGCTTGTCACACCAGATTTTTTGTGTTGAGATATATTTAGTTACCGACAGTAGGGTACATTTGAATTCAAGATGTAAAATTTATAAGTTTGGGAAAATATTTATATTTTGTTACCATGACAACCATTTCTCCTATCTTTTCAATGGAGTACAAGAGTAAAGTGGTCTTCAGAAGATTTCAATCACAAAATAAGAATATACATTTTAAAGAGAATCTAAAAAATAATTGATTTTTGAATTTAAAAAAAAATCGTTGGAGCAAATTTAGAGAAAATTGAAAAAAACTGAAAAAGTGAATCAGTAAAGTACTAGTACTCTTTGGTCGATTTTGTTCAAAAGCTTCGTGTCACGTCCCATGGGGGTGCCTAACTTAAATATAAAATTTCAACCTCCTAGCTCTTTTCGTTCTTGAGATATTTTGTTCACAGACACACACACCCACCCACCCACAGACAGACCATGTCGCGAAAACCACTTTTTTGGATTCAGGGGACCTCAAAACGTGAAGATCCATCAAAATCTCGACATCGAATTTTTGACATGAATCCAATACTTTCTCTCTATATATATATTACATATATACATAGGTAAGAGAAAGTAAAAACACATGTTTACATAATTGAACGGTTAAACCAATCTAATTAATAAACCTGACATTTATTAGTAAATATTTCGTCTATTCATTTTTCATGGAATGCATAAAAATATTCAAAAGAAATAGACGCCATGATTGCAATTCAAAAAGTACTAGTATACTGGTGTGTACTTTTTTAATTTTTTGAAGTGGTTCTTTTTTATCATTACTTCTTGCGTCTTCTTAAAGTACCAAGTTCGGTTTCTGCCCCTAAAGGAGATACGAGACGCTGCATCTGGTTGAGCTATTAGGAGGCAGAGTCGCTCTAGAAAATTAGGATTTTTTCGCCCACTGACGTTGAAGCGACAGATCTATTTCTTAATCTTTTTACAATTTTCCCAAAATCTCCTCTAGTAATTTTGATTCAAATTCGTAGCTCTCGGTGATCTTCCAAAATTGTTGTAGACTAGCTTTACTCTTGTGAATTTTTACGTTTTTTTGCTATCGATTTAGAATATGTATCATTTATCTTTTTTTGAAATGTATTAAGCTTTAATACTTCAACATTTGTTTGCACTCCATTTTACTCTTGTATGTTTTTTTCTCGATATTCTCAAAATCGACTTTAACGAAAAAAAAGTCATGGTCTTAGATGTTGATATACTATCGGAAAGAAAAAAAAAATATTCCAACTAAAAAAAACATGGTGTCTGAGCACATCACATTACTTTCTTTTGCATAAGAAGGTAAAAGAAAGTTATGTGCGTTTACCAAAATAAATATATTTTATTTATTTTTTTCAAAGGGAATTTGTTGTGTAAATGTGTTTGTTTGTCTCCTGTTTGGTTCGAACCCTCATTTCTCTTAAAGAAGCATCTGCAGACGTGTTTGGTCTTTTATCAAATTTTTCTAACGTTTTATCTTCCACTCCCAACTTTAGCAAACAAGTATAATACAATCCTTTAAGAGAACGGGTGGAATTTTTCAAACTATTCAGGTGAGAAATTTGAACAGTAGTAAAAAAGAATTGAGAGAGCTATTAAATTGATTTCTTTTAAGGGCGTTTGGAATTCCATACAATGTATAAATGTTCTTAATCTCTTTCTTGTCCCTTTGGTTTATTTATTGATCGGGACACTGGAAACAGCACGAGATAAAAATGAAAAAAAAAACGGGCATTTTTTATTTTCTCTTATATTAAAACCTAGATGAAGTTCAAAAATTACTGCACCCGTCAGCAGGTGCTGGTGTTTAGTTGCATGATCATCATGTTCTTCTCTCTGGTGGTCTCAAAAAGTTTTCCCCTACCTCATCCCCGTTCAAGCCATTAAAGCGGTTTTGGTAGCATCCAACGGTTACCCCCAAAAGAGAAATTTCAAACGAAAGCTAATCACCTTCATTGATTTCACAGAGACTTTATCGACTTGTGAAAATTAACCCCCACCTCCTTTCTCTCTCTCTCTTTTTCTTCCAGGGCACCGGGAACAAATTGAAAAGTTTCAAAAAAAAAAAAAATATTTTAAACTTTATTGAATATATATACTTTGTTCAAAGGTAGGCTAATATTGATTCGAGTGATATATTTATGATAATTATTGAGCGATAGTTCATGGAATTAACATTGACCTCCATGGACTAGATAATAAATTGACGAGGAAGAAAATTACGAATTTATTTTAACTCTAAATAAAATAAAAATATTTTAAAAAATCCCATATTAAATTAAACACTTCGTTTTTATTGGTGAAAAAATAAATTTTATACCTATTTCAAAATTAGAAGTGAAATGAACTTCATTCTCACTGAATCAGTAAGATGAAACAATTCGCTCTTATATATGATACATAAATAAGCATGTATTGTGCCCATATGGCCAACTCCGGGACCTAAACAATTTTAAAGGACTGAACATAGGATAATAAAATTTTTGCGAATTGTGAAAATCGGAGACTTTTTATTTTTGGCTGCCGCTACTTCTTTTCCTGTTTATTATTTCACTAAAATTAATTAAATTGATATAACATATTATTAATAAAGTGTGGAGGCTGTAGTATAATCGGAAAATATAATAAATAAATGCATACAAGATCTAATACGACCCGAATTATTCGATTTCCTCTTGTCAACGTTTCGGTAACTTGAAGTTGCCCCTCTTCTGGATTATTAAAAATTTCACTGCCTTCTTCATTTGTTAAGATAAGTTGAATATTAGAATGCCCTACACCTGCTTATCCTTCTTCTGAACCACCATCAGAATAAATTTAGCCTGCTTATCCTTTATGGTCCATTGTTCCATACTAATATTCTACCAACCTTAACAACTGAAGAAAAAAGTGAAATTTTTAACAACCCTTGATCTGAAGATGGGTGAAATTTAGTCCTGAAAATGTTAAATAAAAAATTTCGACTGGCATAACTTTTGTATGTATTAATTTTACTATCTTCATGTTACAGTGGAATCCGGATAATTCGTAGCGCGATTATTCGTGTGTTTCGCGCTAATTCGTACCAACTTGCTGGTCCTCCGAGAAAATTCCGATAACTGGTATAAAAACAATGCATTTTAGTCCCCTCGGTAATTCGTATTATGTTTATCCTCAAGCTGACTTAAAAAATGTCTTATAA
>JAKCPI010030576.1:0-14860 GCA_023213315.1 Euborellia annulipes
TTTTTGCCACATTAGAATATCTTTTCCGCAACTCGGGCCATATAAGACATTTACGATATCCGTTATAGAGATTAATATACATATTTGGGGTGTAGGGATTCTTATTTAAGCCATCTGGTATCCAAATGGCTTAAATAAAATCATCGTACTGCCTGGGGTCCGAACCCGCGACTTTTGGTATATGAGGTTAGCACGCTAACCTCTACCACCAAGCCTCCCGAGGGCTGGCATTACTTAACTACAATGATTTGAATTGACTGTTGCTCTGATCCGTTACCAGGGGTTGTTTACATATTAATATTTTTTTTTTTACTGTTAACAAAATTATTTTTTAATTCATAATTCACACATTTATCTAAAAGCTTCAAAGCATTCATTATTAAACAAAATAATAGTGTTAAAATAAATAAATAAATAAAACATGGGTGTGAAAAAGAGGCGATGGAATAAATTGTCATTTCTTCTTTGAATAATGAGAAAATATGGATCGTTTAATTTGGCCGATCAAGTGCAATTTGTCAGAGAGGCTTTTCTTGCTGAGTTAGTATTGCAAAGACAGTCACGTTCCCGGGGGGGGGGGGTCCAGGCAGATGGAAGATGCTTTCTGGTGCCGCTTGTGCTGGCCAATAAGACGAGCTTCTCGTTGCTCCACTTTTCCATTTCCGCCCCCGTAGGTCTTCTTCGTCTGCATGCCGAGCGCCTTACGAATATTAAAAAGACCGCCGAGAGGTCGGCGTTCCGACACCCAACACCCTCCGACCTTACATTTTCCCATTCTCTTCTTTCTTTTCTCTCCATTTCTATTTTATTTCCCCTTCTTTTTCTTGTTTTTTTTTTTCCTTTCTCACATTACCCAACATGTTCTCTCTTATATTAGGTACGGATCTTCTCTTTCCATATAACTTCGAATTTGACCAGAAACAGATCCTATATTTATTATTCAAATTTATTTCCAAATATATATTGTAACGTAGAAAAATATCATTTTATCATTTTCTGATCTCACCAATTTACTGTATACAACAAACTCCTTACTGCCGAAATAATTCCAACTACTATACTTATTATAAAGTTGATAATTTTACCCCCTTTGGAATTTTGTTCATTATCAGCCCATTTAGACCCCGTTTCTATTTTCCTAAATTAATTGCAAGCTTATATTAAATAAAAATTCTTGTTTTGTGTTAAACTGTGGTTTATTTCTATAAAATAAAACGTTTCGACTACACATGGCCTTCTCCAAGTACTAATTCAAATACAATCAGAAAGCGTTTTGCATCTAGTTATCTAAATTCTAAAATGAGAGATGGCGCTTTGTGATCGTATCTGAATTTGTACCTGAAGAAGACCACCGAATGAGTGAGCGAAAAGTTGTATTTTCTACAAATTAACTACAGTTTAACTCCAAACAAGAATTTGTATTTTAACCCCCCTCAATCTACCTTTAGACGCCGGTCAATAAGAGTAAAATTAAACAATTGAATACACGCACATAAAAATTGTAAAATTAAAAAATATTTTTACTATTATATATATTAAATTGAAATTCATTATACTCTATATATTTATATATTGTATTTTTTTTAGATTTTAATAATTTATTGTCTGAGGTAAATTAAAATAAATTAAATAAATTCTGATTGAAAATACACAAAAGAAATCATTTTTCAAGTTTTTTTTTTTAATTAAATATTCAAACAGTGGTACGCTATTAATTAAAATGTTTTGAGGGATGTTGAGGGATTTAAAATAATTAATTCATCATGTATTACAAAACCTATATGTAAATATAGAGGATATTGTTGGAATATGATTCATTCATTTTCGATGTTTTGTGTTAATTATTAGTGGGTGTGTAGATGTAAAATTTTTCAAACGATTTTTTTTTTTAACACACATTTCTTTTTCATTCACACTGTCTTTTCGGGAACTTAGGGGAACCAACATTTTGCCGGGAAAATATTCCGAAAGGAATGAAATTTTTACTGGTTATTTGGTAGTACTCTAGAGAATGCCAATCTTAATTTTTCGATCTCGAGGACTGTGTGGGGGGAGGGGAGGGGGATAAAAACCTCAAAAATTTGAGAATTCTTCAGTTTTTTGCTTATATCTCTTAAACTATTCATATTTTGTGAAATATAGCACAATACAAATTTGTAGAGCATTAAATTTGCTAAAATTTGGTACCTAAAACGAATTCGTAAACCCAATACTAACCGAAATACGGTCAGGAAATAGATTTGTTTGTATATATTAATACTTATGAGTTGGTATCATAATAAAGATTTATTGCACGATTATTGGGATATTTTTGATTAATACTAAAATAAAGATATATCTTTAATCATTATCTCTAAACCTTGGGAAAGAGAGAGAGAGAGAGAGACCAGGCTTAATGGTCCTGTAAAAATCATCCGATCCAATCGAATCAATGGCATCTTTCCAGAACGATCATCCATGAAAAATATCCAACATTTATTTAATCTCTTGATTCATATTGAATTCAATTTGAAAATTAAAAATTATGCTCATTTTTAAACCCTGAAATGTAGTGATAATTAGTTTGAAAGTATCTGAGCAGGGAGAGAGAGAAAAAAAGCTTATTTCGTCAGTATAAGACGTTTAATGAATTATTATGAAGCCTATATAATATGAATAATAACAATTTTGGGGGCTGCTGTTTTAGAAATAAGTTGCACTGCAATTTTCATTTGTCTATCTAACGTTTCGGTCATCTTCAGAACAATTATTTAACAAATTTCTGATTTCTCTAATGCAAATAGAACACGATCCCAAGTAATTTTTCATGTTAGTATTAATAGTCTAATATTAATATTGAAATTCAACCTTGTCCCAAGAAGGTGTTATAAATAAAACGGAACTCAGCTTATTTTTCATTCATTTATTCCGAATATGTCTTCGTCAAACAATAAAATAAGTTATACTGTAATTATAACCCATATTCAAAATATTTTGTTAATAAATCAAACATTAATCAATTTGGTGAACTTTTAATAGTCATGGATAGAATTACTTAATTTAATAGGATTAAAACGAAACGTCTTACAGTAGCGCAAATGCTTTGCTCTCTCCTGTTTCACAAACTAATCTTTTATAACGGACTATATACGATTATAAACAAGCCGGAGGTTTTCTGAGGACGTGGTAGAAGATGGCAGAACGATTTAATTTATTAAAAAGTAATTTAATCACAGCGGTTATAATTGGACCATACTTATATAAACAATAAATTCTTGCAATAGAATGGTACGATCTATTGTAATAATATTGAGACTAAAGCCCGGTAGTTAGGCAGCCCAAATGGCACTTGGACACTAAAGCTTTCTTGTCTGTGTGAGAAATACCTTTTTCAAAGCAGGCAATAGGCCGAACGACCATGTGCCATTTGGGTTGCCTAACTACCGGGCTTTAGTCTCCAATACTATTGCAATAGATGGTATATTTTAAATTATTATATCGATGGCAACAAGAGAGACTTTTCTCGCGGCAACCCAAAAGGTGTTCTGTTGCATTTCTTCACTGTAACAATTTTTGGGTTATTGTTTTTGTAGTTAATTTTTTCCTTGAGTATGGGCTTGTTGATATACGGGTGATAAGATAGTTGTTTTTTATTTTATTTTTACTTTCTCTTACCTATGTATATATGTAATATATATATATATATATATATAGAGAAAGTATTGGATTCATGTCAAAAATTCGATGTCGAGATTTTGATGGATCTTCACGTTTTGAGGTCCCCTGAATCCAAAAAAGTGGTTTTCGCGACATGGTCTGTCTGTGGGTGGGTGGGTGTGTGTGTGTGGGTGTGTGTGTGTTCAATTTTAAGCATGAAGGAATTGAGCTACGAGGTTGAAATTTTATATTTAAGTTAAACACCTCCCGGGACCGGCAAAATAAGCTTTTAATCAAAATCGGCCAAAGAGTACTAGTACTTTACTGATGTACTTTTTCAGTTTTTTTCGATTTTCTCAAAATTTGCTCCAACAATTTTTTTTTTTAATTCAAAAATCAATTAATTTTTAGATTCTCTTTAAAATGTATATTCTCATTTTGCAATTGAAATCTTCTGAAGACCACTTTACTCTTGTATTTCATAGGGAAGATAGGATAAATGGTTGCCATGGTAACAAAATATAAATATTTTCCCATACTTATAAATTTTACTTTCTCTTACCTATGTATATATGTAATATATATATAGAGAGAAAGTATTGGATTCATGTCAAAAATTCGATGTCGAGATTTTGATGGATCTTCACGTTTTGAGGTCCCCTGAATCCAAAAAAGTGGTTTTCGCGACATGGTCTGTCTGTGGGTGGGTGGGTGGGTGGGTGTTCAATTTTAAGGATGAAGGAATTGAGCTACGAGGTTGAAATTTTATATTTAAGTTAAACACCTCCCGGGACCGGAAAAATAAGCTTTTAATCAAAATCGGCCAAAGAGTACTAGTACTCTACTGATGTACTTTTTCAGTTTTTTTCGATTTTCTCAAAATTTGCTCCGATTTTTTTTTAAATTCAAAAATCAATTATTTTTTAGATGTTCTTTAAAATGTATATTCTCATTTTGCGATTGAAATCTTCTGAAGACCACTTTACTCTTGTATTTCATAGGGAAGATAGGAGAAATGGTTGCCATGGTAACAAAAATATAAATATTTTCCCATACTTATAAATTTTACATCTGAATTCAAATGTTCCGTACTGTCGGGAAAAGCACAGAACACAACTTTCGATTACCGAAGGTAAGAGAAAGTTGTGTGCTGTGCGCCAGTCACACCAGATTTTATTTATTTAAGTTCTTTTCGGCAACTGAGGCCATTTAGACCCTGTCTCTATTTATTTCAATTTATTGGGAGCCAATTAAAATGAAATAAATTTTTATATCATGAGGCGGGATGCAAGTTAGTTGTTGATCAGTTAACGTAAGCTGTCAGCTCAGGGCCGGATCTAGGGGGGGGGGGGGGGGGTGCGTGTCTCCCGGGTGGCAGATATCAGGGGGCGGCAATTGATTTAAGGAGGGGGCGGCAAATTAAATTTTGCCCCCCCCCCTAAAAAATCTTCTTGTTCCGGCCCTGTGTCAGCTTCTTGTTCTCTCTTTATTGGCCTATTGTTTATCTCATCAAAAATTATTTATTTATTTATTTAAAAAAGATTTTGGCATTAGGCCACCAGCCATTAGCACCAATATCTCTTTACAAATCATTGCAATTATAAAATTCACATCCACTGAGACTAATATAATATAGTATTATTATAGTACCGTATATATGGCCTAAGATGCCGAAAAGACTATAAAAAAAAAAAATAACAAGTTAAAGTAAACCTCAGAAGAAGAGAATTAATGACAAATTTTTTTTAAATATTTTCCATCAACTATAACAAATTATTAACTATGTAGAGCCTTGATTGAAAATGATGGAATTTTTTCAATCAATGCTCAAATAGACTGTTCATTAGCCAGTCAATATATCGTTTAAGAGATATGTTTGTGCTTAAGATATAACAAATTATACCTTTATTAACTAATAGCTATATTTAAATAAAATAAACATACATATTTTAATTTATTATTATTTACATAAAATACATTTTTTAATATAAAAAAAACAAATATTTTCTCTTCAAATAAATTAATATCTCATTTTGTATTTTTAATTAAATTTTAAAACAACATTTTGTTATTTATTTCATTTCATATATATTTTTTTTTATTAATATAAAATATTTTCCTGTTTACAACAGGATATCTTTATTAACTTTTCAAAACCATTTAATTATTAGATTTATTTAATTATTGAAAGTTCATATTAGCCGGTATAAAATAATATCACACTTCAAAAAGATTTTTTCTTTAAAGTTGGGATAATTATGCTTGACTGAGTGCAAGGATGCTTGTCAAATCATCTGTAACATGTCCTAAAATTATATCAATAGTTGCCATGTGACAATTTGACTGCCTGTGAATATATTAAGGTTTGATGTGCTTGATGTCTGTTCCAAACATGGGATCACTGATTGACATATCTGAATGTGAGCCCTTTTAGGGATTAGGGATTAACTTTGCTTCTCACAATGTGTTCCGGTTGTGGTTGTTTTCCCATGAGAACAAATGCAGCATTTAATTTTTTCAAAATATAATTTAATTAATAATTAAAAATAAAAATATATATATGTTAATTCATCTTTGATACTCATTATTACTGGATTTGAAATTTTTTTTTTTTTTTTGAATCTCTTTAGAAAGAGCAGGATTAATTATCCTTTTTACTTCAGCTCCCATAGTTGATCCAATCTGCTTTATTCCCTTGCCTAATCTGCTCATTTATTTTCACAATTATTTTATGATAAGCTTCTTTCTCTGTTTATTAAGATTCCAAGAATAAATCAGCACAATCCCAAGTGAAATCCTTCAAGCGGATTCTCATACTAACAATGAACATACAGACCTAATTAGATTCACCTTGTATATTTAACCTTCCATTTTTATTTTTTTATTTTTTTTTTCCTTTTTTTAAATTTTATTTTATAATGACAGGATGCTTTCTATTTCCATATAAAAACGATTGTATTATAAACCTTCTTTGGTGGTCTTTTGTATTCCTTAATTTGAATAAAATTTTGCTTTTATACCAGTAAGATAAATAAATATGAATTTTATTAAACGTTCAAACAAAACAGTTAATTTGAGATATACAGTACGTCTGACAAATAGACCTCTCTTGCGTAAAACTTAATAAAAAATAAAATACATGTACGAGACCTTAATAAAAAAATTACGATTGTCTTAAATTATAATTTCTCATTTACTTTGCATACTAAAAGATTTATTTTTATTTTTTAAATTCCCCCTTTGGGCTATTAGGGTTTGATAGTTTCACTATTTAATATTATTAATTCCGATAGCTACCGGTACGTTTCACACGCTTGATTTCCAGGGCCACACAACCGAAATACAGCTGTCACATTGCAGAGTTTTTTTTTTTTTTTTTAACACTCACACCGAGATCCGAACCCACGACCCTTGGTTTAGAAGGCCAGCACGCTAGCAACTACACCAAGGCCCGAGGGCTTTACTTTATTTATACAACATAAGTTTATAATTTGACAAATATTTATTTAAATTAAATAAATAATTCATTACCGACTGACGTTCTACACACTTGTTCCTCGGGGTAAACAAGAGTTAAAGCCACTTGGTCCATGCATAACGTGCTCTTTCTGTCCTGAGAGATAAA
This sequence comes from Euborellia annulipes, assembly GCA_023213315.1. Lineage (NCBI taxonomy): Eukaryota > Metazoa > Arthropoda > Insecta > Dermaptera > Anisolabididae > Euborellia > Euborellia annulipes. The sequence continues at coordinate 7,262 of JAKCPI010030576.1, forward strand.
ATTTACTTTAATTATATTGTGCTCAATTTAATTTAATATATGGACGGTTTCTAAATGATTTATAAGAAATTTTTAATGAGGTCTTGAATAAGCTGGATAATTTCGCCCTCTTCATTTACTGCTTTTGTTAATTTTTACCTGTCTTTTTCTATTTAAATGTATATAAGCTTAGTAGTTTTTTTTTTTTTTTTAATTATTAATATTAATTTTACCCAAGATTATCCGTTAAGTTGCCCCGAACCTGAAATTTTATGTGTATTTTATTTTAATAGTTAAAAAATATATATTTGTTTTTTTTTTTTTTTTGGCATTTTGAAGTCATTTAGACCCCGTCCCTATTTATTCCAATTGATTGGTACTCAATTAATTGAAATAAATTCTTCGCCTGCGGTGGGATGCGAACCTTTAACCTTTGGTACCAAAAGCTAATGTTCTACCTCTGAGCTCTAGGTCAAGGACTATTTTAATATTTTAATTTCTTGATGAAATCTTTTTTCAAAAGCGTCACGATTATCCCCGAGGGTGGGTCCTAGAGGACTGGATATGAGACTGGAAACTATTAGCGCTTTTTTACAAATTTAAAAAATATTTTCTATTTTTTTAATATAATCCAGCAGTGACCGGGTCAGCTTTTTCTCAGTGGGGGGAGGAGGAGTGGGGCAAACTTGCCAACAGGGGGGGGGGGAGTGCGGATAATATACATATAGGCTATATCAACAGAGAAACAAAAAAATTGGGGAGGGGACATTGTCGGGGGTACTTGCCCCCCTCCCCTCCCCGTAGCGCCGTCACTGTAATCCAGAAAATAAAACAATATAGGCCTAATCGAAAAAAAATTTTTGTCTGTGTTTTATTTTCTTATTTTTTAAGGTCTTTTTCGGCATCTAAGGCCATTTAGACCTCATCCCTATTTATTTCAAAAGATTTGCAGTCAATTTTTCTCTCTTGGGACGGGAAGCGAACCCTGAACATCGGCGCGCGAAGCTAGTGTCTTCTCTCTGAGCCACGGGTTAAGGGCGTTAAATTTATTTGGAGCCCAAAAAATATTAGCCTCTTGAATTTGTTACATATCAAAGCATCGGGTGTTAACAATCCATATGAAAATAGCTGTTTTCTGCTTGTTCGTGTTTTTACATCCCTCGATAACCTCTCTCCCATTTGCATTACTTACTCGATTTGTTATTTTCAATCTAGTAGGCATATCTGATACACCAACGTTAAAAAAATGCTATTCTCTAAACAAAAGTTTAACAATGACTTTATTCTATACCGAGCGTCGCGGGTTCGGACCCCAGTCAGTCCGATGATTTTATTTAAGGCATTTGGATACCAAATGGCTTAAATAGAAATGCCTGGACCCCCAATAGATATTATCATAAACAACGGGTATCGTTAAAGTCTTATATGGCCTAAGTTGCCGAAAAGACTGTGTGAATGTGTGTGAATGAGAAAAAAGTGTGAATGTTTAAAAAAAAAAAAAAAAAAAAAAACAGTGACTTTAACATTTTGCTTTTATCTCAAAACTATCAAAATCATAACCCTACTTTTTAAGGTTAAAGACGCCATTTTTATGCATTAAATATGGCGTTAAAATATTAAAGTCACTCCCTAGACATGACATTAATTTTTAACACTATTAAATAAATGTTCTAAGCGTAAGTAGCTGTCATAGATTAAAATGTTTTTTTGGGGTTAAAGTTTTGCTTACAGAATAGCAATTTGAGGCAAGGAGGTGTTACTATGAATTAACGCTGATTTCAGATGTTAAAAGTTAACGTTTTTGCTTATAGATTAGATAGACCTGATAGAAAGTATTTTTATTAACAAAATAATGATGAGAACATTTCAACTTTAAATCTCCATTGACCTAATCTCGTAGCTAACGTAATTATTATATATGAATGGCCATTTTAATCTATGACAACTACTTACGCTTAGAAATTTAACCTCAAATACATCAAAGTCAAATACAACTCATGATGATGTTGGGAAATTCCATCTATAACGATATTTAATCAAAATTTCACTCCCACGTCTCAAGACGAGGAGATGACAGGGGTATTTTGCTTTGCTCTTTTTTTTACGTTTTTCTTATTCGGCAAAGCAATAAACAAGCTTGGCATCAGCAAAGGGCGATGGACTTTCCCTTATCCTCCGAGATGGAGGCAAATATTGACTTGAGCCTCGCTTTTTGGGGGAGAAGACAACATGAATATGGGCAAATAGATGGCAAATCCCCACACGTCGAAAATCTTTTCTTTCCTCAAAGTATCAAATCTTCCCCCACAAAAAGTCGTTATATCAAAAAATATATTTAATAGGATTTTAGCTTAGTAAGCGTTGTGTTTGTACTATTATATAAATAAATGGATCTTTAGATTAAATAAAGAATCATTCATTATTTATGAATTTAGATAGTTAAATAAAATGTTTAACTTCAAATTTTTTATGGCTGTAGGGTTTCAAGCAGAATTCGAAGGAATTTGCAGCCAGTAAATTAAATAAAAAGTTTATTTAATTTTTAACTCGTCTACGTTTCGGTCGCCAATCACGTCCTTCATCAGGGCAAATATCACGAGTTATTAATTTTTTGCACAGTCAGTTTCAATATTAAACGAGACAATAGAGCCGTGAAGTTAGACAACCAGAGTGCTTAGAAAATAAATAAATGCTTTTTTATTTAATATCACAGTGGAAATACTATTTTTTGAAAAATTACGCCAGTTAAGCGCTCTGGTTGTCTAACTTCATGGCTCTACGGTATTCTCTAGGGGTGGCGGTTAATATTGAAACTGACTGTACTTATTTGTATATGACTGCAATGTTATAAAAATACCTAAGATAATTTCTTAGCTGCAATGTCCTTCGAATCCTGAAAAAGTTTAACTATTATTAATTCTACAACCTCAAATAAGGGTTTGCTGCATACAGTAAGGTGTTAGAGCAAACCAAGCTGTCTGTCCCTCTCCTGGTTTAAAAAGAGACAAGGGAGAAATTTTAACTTTTTCTTTAAAGATTTCTCACTTCAATTCTTTTATTAGAAAAATAACGGGCCAATGATAGACTGTCCCCAAACAAGCTTTCTGCTAAGCTAGAGTAAGCCCTATCTTAACGTCATCTATTTATTTGCATACAATAATATGCTAAAACACCTACCTTCTCTTAAATAACTTTCCGTATAAAAAGGGAAAATATAAATAAAAAAAATTATTTTACTTTCACTCCAATTTTTTTCTAATTATTTTCAATGAAATTTTTTTCTTAAATGATTCAGAATTCATTCAAGGGTAATGCTTGAAATTGATCAGTTCTCATTAAATTGCAACTACCTAATTTTTGCTGACACGCTATAAATCATATGTCATAGTAACCTTGAAAATTTACTAATTAAGTACACTTACTTTGGTTTTTAAAAATAAAATCATTACTTTTCATTATAAAATCATTACTGATTGTAGGTCCATGATGTCTTTAAATTTCCATTTTGTTTTTATATTATATTTTCTGCAATTAAATACTTTCTTTTACTTAGATAAAAGGGAACAATTCATCCTTAGTAATTTTTATAAATATGAAATAATGCGATCTGTAATTTGTTTATGAGAGAAATTGACAGACGAAAATTGCAAAATTTATATAAATTTGATCATACAGTTAAGAAAATTAAATAATTATTTCGAGCGTCTCTCTAACAAGTTGTCAAAATATAAATTCACATGTTCAAATATTTTAGTGACAATCGATTTAAATTGTCGGTCTGGATATGCAAATGTCTACAAAAATATATAATATGTAAATCCATCTAATTTGACAAGTTGTCACAAGAAGGGTGTGGTGCGGCGAATGCTAGGACTTGTGGCCCCGAGCAATTAGCGTGTGGAACATCCACACACAGTCATCGTTATTATGTATTTCAAAAATAAATTCAATAAATTTGATGCCGAAAAGGGTTAAAAAAAAAATAATAAAGGTGTAATAGATAGAAATTTGTCGATTTTTTTTTTTTTATTCCCTTGGCTAAGTCATTTCAACAAAACAATTCAAACACAAATTTTATATTTAAATTCGCAGAAACGTGTAAATGGTTATTGCCGCTTTGGCTTAAGAATCTTTTAAGCAGCTATTGTATATATTAAATAATAATACATTTTAGAATCCTTTTCAAAAGCAATTCACGTTTTCGTGTAAATGGACAATTAGTAAAAGATATATGAAAACTAATCAAATTTCATTTAAAATAATTTAAAAACCGGCCCGTGATCCGTGGCTCAGAGAGAAGACATTAGCTTCTCGTGCCTAGCAAGAAAAATTTATTTTATTTGAATTGGCTACCAATCATTTGAAATAAATAGCGATGGTCTAAAAAACCTTAAAAAATAAACAAAAAATTATAAAGGCCTACAATAAATTTAACTGAAAGGTGTTTTTTTTTAGAGAGCTAGTATTTTTAGAAAATACAATATTTGAATTTCGTGTCAGATTGTATGTAGGGGCGCTGCGATCGCTCATGTGTAGATGGCGCCCATGACGAGAAGCGGCAGCCATCTTGTTTTTTTCTCAACTAATTCGATTGTCACAGATGTAGCAACCTTTATAATCTTAGTTGAATTGTACCTGAAGAAGGCCACAGAATGAGTGGCCGAAACGTTGTAATTTTTTACAAATAAACCACAATTAATCCGAAAATCAAATTCTTTTACAAATGTAAAGGTATATTGTAAAATTCTCTGTACACTCAACCACAGGTTCTCAACACTTCATCAGTTACAGTTCTTTACAAACAAATAAAAACTATAATTAATTGCTTCAACTCACCACAACAGTGTATATAATGATTGGAATTGGACTAAATTTTATTCTCAGTCCAATAAATATAGGCTATGAATATTTAAATTGAATAGTAGATAGTGGCTATAGCTGAATGATATATTGAATAGGGAAGAGGATGCAGCCAATAATTTAGCCTCTATTTAATAATTAATCACTCTTTATTCGGAACGTTTCGACTGGGATCTACCCTGCTATCTTCAGCCTTCATTCCCCAACCGAAACGTTCCGAAAAAAGAGTGCTTAATCATTAAATAGAGGCTCAATTATTGGCCGTATCCTATTCCCTATTCAGAATATTTAAATTTCTTTAGATCACAGGCCGCAGGGTTTCGGTCACTTCGATTAGCCTTTCTCAGAGAGACTTGGATCTAAATGACAAGACGTAAAATATTGTAAAAATGAATTATTTTTATTTATAATTAAATGTTAAATTTCATTTTAGCCTATAAATGAGGAAGGCTTAGGTCTACAGCGAAGTACCGGAAACGCTGAGTTCTGATGTCTAAAGAACTTTAAATAAGTATTAATAAATGTTTTTTTAATTTAAGAACTAATTCAATTTCAATCATAAAAACTCTATATTCAGATTTTTTGCGAGTTCATTCTTTGAAAATAGGAAATTAGATTTTAATTGGGTTATGAAACAACATCCTGCAGCCTTTTGTTTTTATTTAAAGAGTGATTTATTCCACAAATAAAATGTCTTATTTATATTTTTTTTTTTTAATCTGATAATACTAATAATAATATCTCTCAGATTTTGTATGATAATGTTTGCTCAAAATTCTTTAGTTTTAAGTAATTGATAAAGGCAAAATATTTGCCAAAACTTCGCTTATATAGCGAATGATTATTTTTTAAATAAAACAAAGGCCGAAGCATGTCTTTCACATCCCAATTAAAAATTAAATTTTATATAACATCATCATTAATTTTTGAAAAATTATTACCTAATATATTTTTTATTAATTTAAATTTTCTCTTTTTTCAGGTAAGAAAGACATCTTCCTAGTTCTTCTTAACCCTGACCACATCTACAGTATACTCTCCCGCATTAAGGTATTTTTCCCCTCTATTTTACAGTATTTTAAAAATAAACTCGATTTATTTCAATAAAATACTTTTTTCTCCTCAGTACATGTATAATGCATAAATGTCATGTGCTCGCTTATATATTATATATACAGTATACCTATTAATATTTCTCACATTTATGAATATTGAATAGAGGGCGGAGTGCTGATAAAGATAAAAATAGGAGACATTTAAATTTTAATGAAATTATTAAATTATTTTATTATTATGCTATATAAATAAAACCTAATATAAATTTTGATTGGTCTAAGGTTTAACAAGCTCTTCTTCATTACAAATAGATACTTAAGGTCAGTGGCGTCATTTCAACTTTTTCTTGGGGGGGGGGGGGGCAAACATTTTTTTTATCTTAAAATTTACTTACAAATGGGTACTCAAATTTAGCCAAAACATTTAATTTAATTAATTGTTTTATTTTGTACAGTTTGTATACTCGTAGATGTATTTTGGAGCATTTTATTTAGAATAATATAAAATATTATAAAAATCAGGGCCCTTGGGGAGGGGGGGGGGGGAATGCCCCCCCCTGCCCCCCCCAAATGACGCCACTGCTTAAGGTACGCGTCTCAAAAAGTCGTTAGAAGACCATTCACTCCCGAGTTACTCGAGGCGACAAGAGATGGCGTTAGTTTTCCCCATAGGAATACAAGGGGATTTATTCCATTTCATTTTAAAAATTCCAGCTAATTAACTAAGGGTAAAAAATTATTTATTTTTTAACACAATTATTACTAATTTAATTATCTATAAGATATAGAGCGAATTTTTTTTAAATAACTTTTCTTTAATGCGATTAATCTAAAAAAAAAAATATTTTTTTCGAAAATCAAAAAAAGGGCTTCTATAAGTTGTAGAGTATTTTAAATAGCTTCAATTCAAAAAAAAAATTTGAGGTCGATAGCTTCAAAATTGTGGCCGCTGGAAACTCCCAAAAAAATTGTTTTTAATAGGTTACTGAAAGATAGGCAACCTAAATGACCAATCAACAAAGCGGACTACGTGTATGCATTATATTGCCCTAGAAATTAAACTATTTGATGCACTTTAATAAATCGAATATATCTTATGTGTAGTGGTTATTTGGGCTGTCTACGCCAACACCAATTAATTTCTGACCACGTTAATATTTAAACCTAATCAACTCGCAAATAGGACTATTATTATTTTAAACGATATAATGATTCGTGCTTTACGATTTCAAAGCGTGTAAATTAAAATAGGCCTATCTCAATAAACATTCATAATTGATATTCCTTTATTATTTATTTATCAATAATCTTTTCAGTCTTTAGACATAAGTATATAGTTGATAAATGACTCATTTCGATTTGGAAATAAGCAGGAGAATAATTACCAGAGTCTTAACCGTAATTTTTCATAGATATATGTGTTTATTGGATGAAATTTACCTCCTATGCTCAAAAAAATGCACTATCTTATATAGTAGAAATATGGTTTAAATCTATGGCTCTTTATTTATTTTTATCGAGGACATTTTTGATATACTCTCAATGTAAGCTATTTATAATACAAATCCACTTTAGTTTCTGTCAGTTTTGTGGTCAAGAACAAATTTCAACTTTAAGCATAAAATATGAATATATCAATTTAATTTGTTTTGCGCAGATCAGTCTATCTCTTTTTAATATCTTTCCATTTTAATGACATTTGTTT
>JAKCPI010030577.1:0-14380 GCA_023213315.1 Euborellia annulipes
TTGAAAATAATTAAATAATTTCATTAGATAAATAAATAAAGTCACTCTACTATGAGTAGGTATTTAACGAATCTCTTATTTTATCCACGCTGAAAAAAAAAAAAAAAAACGAGATTATTATTCTAAAAGCTTTGATGATTTGTAGCTCGTAATTTTTTTTTTTTTTTTTAATTCATTCATTTACCTTTTTCAACGCTATTGAAAAAGAAGATATACAAATTACGTTCTTCTTTTAATCTCCATCCAAGGGCAAAATTCAGTTAAATTAGCTACTACGGTCATTCATTCCGATTTGATTTATCATTTTATAAAATTGGAAAGGGTTTTTTTATATATATATATATATATATATATATATATATATAGTCGGTAACATATGCCTGGTTAGAGAGTGTTAACATGCATGTGTGTCTGTCTGGGTATGCCACATACTATACGGGCATTCCTATGTGGATGGAATACGATATATAGGTTATAGGGGGATGCCTTGCGTTGCGCCGGCGGCTGTTGGGGAATCAATACGCCCGTCGAGCCCCTCGGCGGCTTTTTACCACTTCACTTCCGACTTTTTAATTTTTTTTTTTTTTTTTTTTTTTTTTCTCTCTCTTTTTGTCGTTTTTGACATAACTCTACACACAAACACACGAAAAGAAGTTCTTCTTTGACTTTAGCTTTCCAACATTTTTCTTAGGCTGCCAACTCACTGGCTGTCTTTTTAAATACACTGTTTTTTTTTTTTTATTTAACCAACTGAGAATTTAATATATATTCGAAAAAGACAGTTTTTGAAATAAGCTTGGGGTGTTTTATAAAAATAAAAACCTCATAGAAGGTTACATTTTTAGAATCTATATATACCGGGTGGTTTTTAATAAGTGTCCGATATTTTTGAGTGAGATTCCTCAGAAATTTTTAAGATGAAAAGTTCATATATCCATTAGTCTGCAAGGCTTTCGTTTTTGACATAGTCTCTTCTTCTTCTTCTATCCTCGCCATATTCTCGCGATGCGGGGTCGGCGGACTTCACTTATTCCCTCCAACTCTACTATTTATTTCAAATGACACGAAAAAGTTAAAAGAGAAAAAGACATGTGGGTCTATGTGGCGCCTTTTACAAGTAAGAGAGAATATATCTAACATTGTAAGATTAAATTTGTATTTCTCATCTTAAAAAAACATCAAGTTTCCAAAACTTATTGATTTAGAAAAAAACAAAAATAAATATTTTATACACCCTGTATCTCGAAAACGAAAGCCTTGCTTACTCGTATATCAACTTTTCATCTTAATAATAAATAAGGAATCGTTCTGTAAAATATGGAAGTTGATCCTTATATTTGGTATATTTTGGTTCGGAAAATATTTTTTAAATAAAAATTTAAGATTTACAAAAAATATTTTTAAATTTTGGGTCCCCTTCTATACCGGGGCCCCTAGGCACCTGCCTAGTGTGCCTAGTGGGTAATCCGCCTCTGTTACAAAGATAGTATATAATATACTTTTTGGTTTGTGGTTCCAACTCTATATATCTATTAATCAAACAATAAAACTTTAGTTTCCATTAACTAGAAGGTGAGCAAACTTATTTTTAAAATAAATGAAATTTTATTTAAAATCTTCGTTTATTTTGAAAAAAAAAAAACAAATTTCCTGGTATTCTGTGAATATAAAATAAAATTTTTATTAAATTAAAATTCAAAGAAAAGCAAACAGGGAGAAAAAAAAATTCCAGTATGGAATTTTGAATTAATATAAAGTCAAGCAGGCGACCGGATGTTCGTACTTTAAATAGTATCTTCCACCCTTCATCTCGCTTCTATTTATATAATTTCTTATGAACGGAAATTGCCTGTTTCAAAGGGATTTGCGCTAAGTGGCCTCTCTCTCTCTCTCGTCTGCGAATTACCAAAAACGCAGATTATCAGAGATCAACAAGACCGGAACATCCCGTGGGAAGAGGGTACAAAATGGTGCAGAGGTCAGCAGACGAAAAGGAGCAAAGTCTCTCTTTCCTCCTTTAAATAATTGAATCCAATATTCCTCTAAGACAACGAGACAATAAAGAAAAAAAAAAGAAAAAGAAAGAAAATAAAAATAAAAGTTTCTTCGATCACATCCTGTATATTTTATGGAAGGAAAACAATTAAATGGGAATCCTTGTATTTTTACGCCCTTCAACAAATTTATGCTTGTTATCACCAAGAATACATATAAAATCTCAAACAAGTTTTCTTGGAGGTGATAGAAATGGAAAATTCCGCATTTTCTATTATTCAAACCATTTTTCTGGTTAACTACTCTTATTTTTGCTTTACTTGATTATTTATACAGGGTCAGTCAAAATGATGGACCCGATTTCATAAATTGATTGTATGAAATATAATGAAATGTGATACATGTCCTAAGATGGGAAAACTCTTAAAGTTTTTTCAGTCACATCCCAAGTGTTCTATGTGGGCACCTTGCATAACACGGCACACATCAAGCCGATAGTCCATCTCCTGCCAAACCATGTGTAGTGCGTTAAGGTCTCTACAAGGGATTTTGAGAGTTTACCCTTCTTAGCACATGTAAGTATTGAAGAAAATAAGATCGAATATATATCAAATGATTTTTAATTTGAATATAAATACAGGGTGGCTCAGGGAAACGGGAAATTTCGAAATAATGTCATTTCCACGAATAAATTAATAAAACTAGTAATTTATTATCGAAAGTGCATGTATTCAGCATGCCATTTATGTATTTACATTCAAAATTTCCAAAAGTGTCTCTTTACTTTTTAAAGAAAAAAGATGTGCTTCCATTCGGCGTTCACACTCTAACAGCATGTTGTGAAAACTCCTTGTGAGTTTCACCAGCTTCACATCCATGAACTGAAGAACATTGAAAACGAAATCACTGCAATTCCCCAAGATTTGCTGCACCGCGCATTCCACAGTTTTCATAACAGGCTGTTAGAGTGTGAACGCCGATTGGGAGCACATCTTTCCGATGTCATCTTTAAAAAGTAAAGAGACACTTTTGGGAATTGTGATTGTAAATACATAAATGGCATGCTGAATACATGCACTTTCGTTAATAAATTACTAGTTTTATTAATTTATTCGTGGAAATGACGTTATTTCGAAATTTCCTGTTTCCCTTAAGGACCCCATAAATGCAAAAAATATGTACAGTGAGCGCCCCAATTAAGTCCCCACCTGATAGCTTTAGCCTTAAGTATATGGTATAAAATATGGTGAATGGTGAAATAATTTTAAATTTGAAAAGGTAAAATAAAATAATCTGTATCAGATTTTACTTTTTCTTTTCGGCCATTAAAATTATTTTACCATTTACCATATACTATACCATATATTTAAGGCTAAAGCTATCAGGTGGGAACTTAATTGTGGCGCTCACTGTACCGGGTATATGTGTGTAGCCTATGTGTGGGAGTGAAAGAAAATATTTTTGCTTATATCTCTGGAACTCTTCATCGGATTAGGATGAGATTTGGCAAATTTGTAGTCCGAAGTGGGCGAAAGAAGATATTACATCTAGAAGTAAATCAGATCTCAAGGAGCGATAAAAATGAGTGGTAAATTATTATCGCGAACCACTGTTTTCTCAGCTTCCTCTAAATCAAATCTTTTGAAATTCAGCTATAATAATTAGGATGAAAACCTCTAGTCCTGGAGCAAATTTCATGACAATCCGTTCAGTGGATCACAAGTTATTCGTAAAAAAACAAAAAAACAAAAAAAAAAATTCTTAAGGATTTCAAATTCAAACTTCATTATTTCATAGAGATTTTTTTTTTTTAATGTAAATCCATATACAAAATTGATTAATAGATGTTGCCCAGACAAAATAAAGTTGAATATACTCTTAAGAATCTCTGAATATTTTTCAAAACCCTAAAATTTCCAACTCGCAAATTCACTAATATATTTATACGTATATTCTTATAATTAAAGTTGAAATGACATTGCATGTATAATTTAACATGCCCAGATACAGTAATATATTAATATTTTAGCGTATATACGTCGGTTGAAACAAGTTTTTTGTTTTCTCTATAATCTTATAACGAGTTTTTAGACATCAACCTTGTCAGAAGAAGAAGAGGAAAGTTTTTGGTTTAAAATTAAAATTTGATGTTTCTTTATTTTAATTTAACTAACGAATGTTGCAACTTATTCTTCTTCTTAGAAATAGTTTTGTGTAAATAAAATTTAGAAAACTAACTTTTAAATTTTATTATTTTATATATGAAGTTTTTTTTAACATGACTAAAAGCTCTATTCTACAGTTAACCTGTAAGATGTCTAGCGCTAGCTCAGTTATAATCTTCTTTTTTTAGTTTTTCCTAAATAATTCTAAGGTTCTATGGTTTTTCTTAGAGGATTGGATTTTATGAGGTGTGCTCTGTCCCAGCCCGCACCTTTCAGCAGGTTAACCAAGTTGGAGTCATCCCCATTTTTAAGGCACTTAGGCCACCTCAAATTGGGTCCTTTGTGTCTGTGGGGTGAGATTTTCTTCCATTTTCTTTTCCTAAGAGGAGACATCAGCAATGTTGAATTATTTGCTGCAAGCTGGACTCGAACCCGAGTTGAAACTTCAGATTCGCAGCTTATCTGGCGTAGCCATTCGCCTCCTTATTAGAGGATTAAATTCTGTATTTAATATTTGTTGAAAATCATATGAAAGAAATTGTTAAAATCAAGAGTTGCCATTTTTGTCTGTTTTGGAGATTTTTGAATGTTTTAAAGCAATAATAAGCAAGTTGTTAACGCTCCCCTTTTGCTTACGTATATATTTTTTTCTATATTTATATAGAAGTTGCTATGATTCGTATTAATATTTAAAATTAAATTGGCAGAGGCAGCCAAAGATAATTTTCTTATTCCGAAACGTTTCGATCGTTTTATTAAGAATCATTGTCTTTTGATTGAATATAAGTCGTTCAGATTTGGTCATATATTTTTTTCTGTTTGTTGTTTTTTTAGGAATAAAGGCCTTGTTTTATGAAAGCAACCCCCTCCCTGTGTCAGTAAAAAGCATATATGATATCCCCTAGGCTGGAGGCAAGCTGTGTATTACGCATCTGAAGTCTCAACATAACTCGGGTTCGAATCTAGCTTGCCGCAAATAATTCAACATTGCCGAAGTCTCCTCTCAGGGTATGAAAATGGGAGAAAATCTCACCCCACAGACACAAAGTAGGGATTGAAAAATCGACTTTGACTTTAGTCAAGAATCGATCTTTTACTGAAAATAATAGACTTTTTTGAATCGAGTTGAAAACTTTCAAGTCGATTAGAATCGATTCTCACTGGACGACTTCGACGAAAATTCTTAGTATCGTCGATATATACATAATTTGTAACGTTTTTATTATTGACTTTCACTTTCTTTTAAAATCGGTTAGTGAAGATATGTGGCATACTTAATTCGTCAATTTTAATATTGATACCCAATCTTCATGTTGTATTTTAATGTTCGGTGCCATATCACGAACAATTTCTGGATAGAATATTCTTTTATAAAAATTTTGAAAACAATATTTGTGTGTGTTGTATTTAATAAAGTGTTTAAATACTTAATAAATCTTATAAATAAATAAATATATTTAATATTTAATGAGTATCTCCTAGCACGGATTATAGTGTTTTTAAAAAGTCGGCTTGAAAGTCGAAAAGTCGATTTTCAGAAATGATTAATCGATTTCCGAGAATTGAAAATTATCAAGTCGATTCCAAAATAAAAAAAAAATCGACTTTTCGAGCGCCTTTTCCATTCCTATCACAAATTGGGACATTTGAGTTGGTCTAATGCCTTAAAAATATAATACAGTAGTCCCTTAGTAAGAAGCTTTGATAAAAAAAGTTAAAAAAAAAAAAATGTAAAGTTTTTATCAGAAAATAATTGAAAAACACTAGTGAAGAATATAAAATTGAATTTTTTTTTCTCATAATCTAATGAGAGAAATTTGTTTTCATTTTTTGACGCTCTCTCTAAATAAAACTTTGCCCCTCTGACTTCATTTTGCTTCCTATTAGATTTTCATTAAATACTCTATTAAAAGTTGCTGTGAGATCGAAAGAGACACACACACACAATCACAGCCAAAAAAAAAACATGATAAAGTGATTTATTTGCTATTTAATAATTCAAAATTGTTTTCGAAAATTAACAACACCGAGATGAATTTTCGTTAGGATATAAATTCGTTTATATTTAGAATAACCTAAGATTAAGTTTGTTATTAAATTTTACATGTATATTAGTATTTTTTTTTTTTAATTTTCTTTATTTATTAAATACCACTTCCTGTTGATGTATTTACAAAAAATTTTAGTCTAGCTTGTAAGTAGCAAATATCTAAAGTAAAATAAAGTTTTATTTCCATAGTATTAAAGTACAGTTTACATATTAAAATGTTTGTATTTTCCCCTTACTATCTCGCGGCTTCAGACGTTGTCTTTTATCCGGCGGCTTCTTAACTCTTTTCGGCCTTTTCTTTATCTTTCCGACTTTTTGACTTTTTTTTTATAAACAAGTAACAAAACAATTATGTGTGATGATTAGGGTGACAATATAATGGGATGGGGTGATAATTAAGTGCAATTAGATTTATTATCGAGTCCAGAAAGGTCCATTATGGGAAGCCTAGATCTCCTTCCCTCCGCAGGATGTTGGTGCGCTCTTTTGAATCATGTGCTTCTATTAGTTTTATGACCAGTATGATAAATTTAGAAAATACTTCTTTTAGTTGAGGAGCATTCATGGAATAGGGTTCAGGTTTGTTCTGGTGCCCTCCAAGATCATTATTTCGGGGGTGATTACTACTGACCTGAGATCCATCTTTTATTAAATTTGGATTGGTTGTGTTCCTAGGCCATTTTGGGGGAGCTAAATTATCTCCACTCTCGGTTGGTGAACGGGGTAGGTTTGGAAATTGTGTCTTGTTTTGAATTTGCAAAGTGCTTTCATTAGATCTTTCTTTTTTTGGTACTTTTGAGTTGATGTAGTTAATTTTTGCTTGGCATTCTTTACTACTTGCCAAGTGGTCCCCATTACAGTTTGTACATTTCAGGGTTGTGGATTTACATTCGTGGTTTTTATGGGGCCCCGAGCAGCGGACACACCTCTCTTTTAATTCACAGTTTAGACTTATGTGGCCGAATTCCTGGCAGCGAAAACACTGCTGGATTTTCTGAGAATTTTTGTATTTTTCCCAATATATTTTAGTGTATAATAAGTGTTTAATAGCAAATATAGGTTTAAGATCTTTGTTAGGATTAAATTTCACGATATAAATTGGTATTTTTATATTTGTTCCTTTTCTATTCAATTGAATAATATCACACGGTTCGTGTCCTTGCTCTTTGAGATTATTTTTAATCTCTTCGCAAGTTATGGTACTGTGTAGGCCCTTAAGAACTACTTTTGTGGGCAATTCTTCCTTGAGACCAAAGGTATAATATTGAATTTTGTGGTTACTTAGGAAGTTCTTGACTAATTTAAAATCTCCTACTGTGTTTGTTCTTATAATTATTTTTTCAAAATTTTTTCCTGAATTGCATTTGAATTCTACATCCGATTTGGTGAGAGCGTTTATCTTTTTGAAGAATGCAGTTGCTTGCTGCAAGGATTCCTTAACTACAAGGGGAGGGGGTCTCCTGATTTTAACAGGAGCCTCTGGACTCTCCTCTTCCTCTATATTAATGTCTTCCAATGATTCAAATCTATTTTGAGTCTCCACATTGTAAAATGATAATTCGCTATCATTGGTTGAATCAAGGGAAGAATCTCTAATTTTAGGTTTATTTTGATCAGTTCGACGGCGCTTACTTGTTTGATTCAGAGTGCTATCTGGATCGGGCTCCTTTGAACAACCAGGTTTTGGCGATGGCCCTCCTCTTCGCGGGGGTTTTACCTTTTCATCAGCCTTTTTCTCCTTCGGAGTCGCAGGTTGGATTGGAGGTTTCGATGTCGGGAGCTTGCTGGGCTGGGTTCTAACCCGAGATCCATTGGACCTCATTTCCTATTAACTAGGCGATATTCCCTTTGAATTTTTAATAAACGAGGATAATATACCACAAAGACACGAATTATATACGAATAATAATTAGTAAACAGTTTAAAATTCGTAGCAAATATCTTTATATATGTATTTTTACTTTCTCTTACCTATGTATATATGTAATATATATATAGAGAGAAAGTATTGGTTTCATGTCAAAAATTCGATGTCGAGATTTTGATGGATCTTCACGTTTTGAGGTCCCCTGAATCCAAAAAAGTGGTTTTCGCGACATGGTCTGTCTGTGGGTGGGTGGGTGGGTGGGTGGGTGGGTGGGTGGGTGGGTGGGTGGGTGTGTGTGTCTGTGTTCAATTTTAAGCATGAAGGAATTGAGCTACGAGGATGAAATTCTATATTTAACTTAAACACCCCCGGGACCGGAAAAATAAGCTTTTAATCAAAACCGGCCAAAGATTACTAGTACTTTACTGATGTACTTTTTCAGTTTTTTTCGATTTTCTCAAAATTCGCTCTAACGATTTTGATTAAAATTCAAAAATCAATTATTTTTTAGATGCTCTTTCAAATGTATATTCTCGTTTTGACCTCAAAATTGTTTGAAGCACACTTTACTCTTGTGCTTCATAGGAAAGATAGGAGAAATGGTTGCCATGGTAACAAAATATAAATATTTTCCCATACTTATAAATTTTGCATCTGAATTCAAATATTCCCTACTGCCGGGAACTAAATACATGTCGACACAAAAAATCCGGTGTGACAAGCACAGTACACATCTTTCGATTACCGAAGGTAAGAGAAAGTTGTGTGCTGTGCGCCAGTCACACCAGATTTTCATGTATGTAATTGCTTTGAGTCCGATGGCGAGAGCTAAAGGGGCAAAATAAAAAAAAAAAAAAGTAGCAAATATCAAATTTCATTGATTTAATTCGTGTTTTTAAGGTTGTTCGGATAGTACATCGTAAGACATAATAGAATCTAAATTTTTTACTTTCTCTTACCTATGTATATATGTAATATATATATATAGAGAGAAAGTATTGGTTTCATGTCAAAAATTCGATGTCGAGATTTTGATGGATCTTCACGTTTTGAGGTCCCCTGAATCCAAAAAAGTGGTTTTCGCGACATGGTCTGTCTGTGGGTGGGTGGGTGTGTGGGTGGGTGGGTGGGTGGGTGTGTGTGTCTGTGTTCACTTTTAAGCATGAAGGAATTGAGCTATGAGGCTGAAATTTTATATATAAGTTAAACACCCCCCGGGACCGAGAAAATAAGCTTTTAATCAAAATCGGCCAAAGAGTACTAGTACTTTACTGATGTACTTTTTCAGTTTTTTTCGATTTTCTCAAAATTCGCTCTAACGATTTTGATTAAAATTCAAAAATCAATTATTTTTTAGATGCTCTTTCAAATGTATATTCTCGTTTTGCCCTCAAAATTGTTTGAAGACCACTTTACTCTTGCACTCCATAGAAAAGATAGGAGAAATGGTTGCCATGGTAACAAAATATAAATATTTTCCCATACTTATAAATTTTACATCTGAATTCAAATATTCCCTACTGCCGGGAACTAAATACATGTCGACACAAAAAATCTGGTGTGACAAGCACAGTACACAACTTTCGATTACCGAAGGTAAGAGAAAGTTGTGTGCTGTGCGACAGTCACACCAGATTTTTTTTAAATAAAATTAAAAATTTGAATGCCAAAATTCCTTATTATAATTTAGTCGTGACCTATCATAGTTTATAATTGGATTAAGTTAATAATTTAATTACCAAAAATAATAAATGAATGACTTTCGACTTGAGCAGTTTTTCACGTAATATAGAACTGGCAACATTGCATTCATCAACTATCTATTTTAAATCTTAAACGCCTTAAATTTTATTTTATTTAATATATTACAATGTTTAATGCAAATCAGTTTAAACACAATGGACGATTTGCGAGAAAAAATATTGTAAAATTGAAAAAAAAAAAATGTATCTGACATAGAGATAAGACACTTATGCTATGCGACGTTGCCAGGCTGGTCTGACTCTCGAGAATTCATTATTTTTAAATATTAGCGACTGTCATTTTGGAGAATTTTTTGACTTTCTTGTTAAAATATCTTTAAAAGCGGTCGGCAGAAACTTTTGATTTTATTTTTAACGTATTCCTCGGAAGTGAATTAATAAAATGTAAGTTTTTTTTGTTTTTGTATCTATTGCAGAGGTGGCTATATAATTCGATATGTGTGCGTTTCGTCGTTATTCCCCATAGGCTACATGTTAAATTTCAATTTTTTAAAAATTAATTACACGATAACCCTGTGTCAGATCTGCTTCAAAATTTTATTTTATACGTATTTGATAGTGATTAATAACATATTAAAAAATTAGCTTTTAATCTACCAAAGTGCTTTAATGTCCGAACAACCTTAAGTATTTTCTCGCAAACACCCACAAACACATTCTTAAATGGTGAGAAATAATTCCAAAAAATATTCATAAAATAGCCCTACACTTTTTTTAAACAGTCACCGCTTGCGGTTAATTTCGCCATTTTTTTAATTTCTCTTACCTCTATATATATGTTAATATGTATAGAGAGAAAGTATTGGATTCAAGGACGTCCGCAGGATTTTTTGCAGGGGGGGCAAGTCACTTCCAGATAAGTTAAAAAAAACGTACTTTGATATTAATAGTGTTATACATCTCTTAGTATTTAAAGCTTTCTCACCGCGGCAAAGTGGATGTTTACTGAGAAAGGTTTTTTTCTATTTTTTTTTTTTTTGTTTTATACATTTTTTTGTATCATTTTAATTTTCCAGGGGGGGGGGGGGGCAAGTGCCTGGTTGCCCCCCGCCTGCGGACGCCCATGATTGGATTCATGTCAAAAATTCGATGTCGATATTTTGATGGATCTTCACGTTTTGAGGTCCCCTGAATCCAAAAAAGTGTTTAATGGTCTGTCTGTGTCTGTGTGTGTATGTTACAAAAGAAAAGTGTAAATAATAAAGCAGTTTTATTATTTTAAACAATTTATTTACCATATCGACGTTTTAATTAGCAAAGTGCCTAACTCCATTTTTGTTTATTTTTCAGAAAAACATTTCATTATCATTGTTAGAGCCAATTTTAAACACTTTTTTTGCGGCAATTTTTCGAATTGAAAGATTTGAATTACGCTCTTATCTAATTCAGGGCATAAGGAGAATTGTATTTTTCAACAGAAAATACAAAAAAATGATTTTCGAAAAAAACTGGAGTTAGGCACTTTGTTAATTAGAGCGTCGATATATAAAAACAACCAAATCAGTTTTATCCCTGAATGAAAAAAACATATATTTACGATATTCTATAGTTCTTTGACTTTCTAAAAATCATTCGTAAAAATCTGTTAATTGTTAACGAAATTATAGCCCTCGGGGTTTGGCGTAGAGGTTAGCGTGCTAACCTCGTATACCAAAAGTCGCGGGTTCGGACCCCAGGCAATCCGATGATTTTATTTAAACCATTTGGGTACCAAATGGCTTAAATAAGAATGCCTGAACCCCAATAGAAATATTCATTAACAACGGTTATCGTCAAAGTCTTAATTGGCCTGTTGCCGAAAAGACTGTGTGAATGTGTGTGTGAGTGTGAGTGTGAATGAGAAAAAGTGTGTTTTTTATTATAAAAAAAAAAAAAAAAAATGAAATTATGAACAAAAACGTCACCAAAGAAAAAACACAAGTACACTCACTGGACGAAAAAATTGACTTCTTTTTCTTTTACAAGTATAAAGAAAGATATGAGATTTTAGAAATATTTTTTTTAATAATATTTAATATAGTTAGTGCCCGTGGCCGGATGTTCAGAGAGGAGACAGCTTCTCGTAGATAGGGTCAGTGGCGGATTAATGCAAATTTGTCGGGGGGGGGGCGGTTTTTTTTTTTTTTTTATTTTTTTTTATTTAAGGACTTTGTGGGCATCTATGGCCATTTAGACCCCTTTCCTATTTATTTAAATTGATTGGTAACAAATTCAATTGAAATTAAAGCCCGGAAATCATCATTTCTTTAGATTACTAGTTTTTATAACATTGTGAATTTCTTCTCGGGGGGGGGGCGATCGCCCCCTCGCCCCCCCTTTAATCCGCCCCTGGATAGGGTTCGCTTTTCAATTCAATTGAAGTCCATTTTTTTCGACCAGTGAGTGTACTTGTGTTTTTTCTTTGGTGACTTTTTTGTTCATAATTTCGTTAATAATTAACAGATTTTTACGAATGAATGATTTTTAGAAAGCCAAAGAACTATAGAATATCGTAAATATATGTTTTTTTTCTTTCAGGGATATCTAAAATTGTATTAGGGGTGACCAAAGCAAAAAAAATCTTAAAAATTTCGATTTTTCTAAACTTTTAGCCGTTGCGTGCCGCGCGTGCCGTCTAAATGACCTCCGATTGGGCTGAAATTGATATGTATTATAACTATCTGTATTTTTCTACGGGGTGACGCCTTAAAAAAATCCAGATAATATAAAATTAGAGCCGCTTTAGAGCACATTTTCTATTGAAATTTTATTTTCTCTATAGCTCTAAAATCTGACGTGATGGGGCAAAACTGATGGCATTTTTGGAATCAGCGCTACCCAAATACCCAGAAATAGATTCACATTCTCAGTCAACAAAATCACTGTTGCCCAGTGTGCCCAGTGACTATATTAATTCTTATATTTTGGAAGCCTGTAACGATTAAATGTAATTAGGACAAATAAATAAGAAACAATCCGTTGCATCCAACTCATTTACTGGAAAGTATTTTTTCCAATTTTGCACTTTCTTTTTTATTAAGATTAGAAAAAAATTAAGCGAAAAAGAAAAAGAAAGAAATTTTTTCCTTGATAAATTTATATTTTTTAATATAAGCAAAATAGCACCAATTTTTTCCCCTTGCTTCTAATCTTCCAACGATGTAGAACCTATCGCTTGAGAGAGAGAGAGAGATTTTATAAAAAAAAGTGCTTTGTAGCGATTTATGAGTGAGTGGGAGAGGAAGAGGCTCATTCTCCATCATCCATCCAACTTTTTCCTTAACTTTTCTTCTAAACTAAGAGAATACGACCTGGCAACGAAGAATCAAAATTTAAATAAACTCCCTCTCCTGTCTCTCTTTTTTTTTTTTTTTTCTTCCATATAAGTAATATTAGAAAATAAATATTTATTAAAGAGCAAAGAGGTTTAGGTAAGGGGAAGGGGCGTAACACAAACTGTTATATAAAACTTACAAGTTTTCTGAATTTTTTTAATTCAAAATGTTTAAAATTATTTACCATCTGATGAAATGATAAGAATTTTATACGACGTTTTGATTTAGTTATGGACCATCTTCAGAGTAGGAAGAAACTCATTATTGGAAAATTGAATGAAAATAATATCGAAAATATATTTTCTTTGATTGAAGATTGTCTCTGTAGGCAGCTATTTTATTTCACGCTGATCCTCGACGTTTTAAGTGCTAATCGACTCCTTCCTCGGAACAACAATTATTACACATTGTAATATATCGCTCAGGGGCCCATATCTTGTGGGTACGTGGATGGCGACCACGAGCTGCCCGAGCTGGGAGAGGCAGTCTTTCAGTTCTTTGTCTGTCTCTTCCTTCCTCTTTTCAATAAGCTTCAGACCGCGCGACGGGCCGGCCTGTCCTATTCCGGTCGCAACAATGTATAATAGGGCTGGGGGAAGAAAGTTAGAACCGCCGACCGCGCATCGCGGGAATAGGGCGAGGACAGAAGAAGAAGATTATATATTGTAATAAAAATGTTAAAATACCTCAACAAATGACTCCTAATTGTTATAATTGACACTTGCTCAGTCCTGAGGAAGAAGGCGATTAGCACTCGAAACGTCGACAAGCACAGTGAAATAAAATAGCGTTTTATTTCTCATCCTGCCTACATACCACCAATAATATATTAATAGATAATAATATATATATAAATGGAATAGATAGTATTTGAAACGGCGAGTAACGTATTAATAATTTGAATCTCTTAAACGTTTTGGGGAATTAATTATAATAAAATTTCTACAATATTTTAACACAAATCTATTATTTTTTCTTTTGGCAGCTTTATGATTTATGACCACCTCCAAACAGACTCTTTGGATAGTCATAAATAGACCCTTCTGAACTTAAGATCCTTCTTTAATCATATTAATACTTGCAACGCAAGGGCGGATACAGGGGGGTTAAGGGGGGTAATTACTCCCCCCCCCCCCCCGAGATTTAAAAAAAATGCTTTTTTTCGAAAAAAAAAAAAATTATTTTTAATGTAAAATTTTGAAAATTAAACCTTAAAATTTGATTTG
>JAKCPI010030578.1:0-37515 GCA_023213315.1 Euborellia annulipes
AAATTAAAAAAGTTACACACAAATAACTGTAGGCTTATATACTCAACCAGGGGCGTATATAAGTGGGGGTTGAGGGGGCCAGCCCCCCCCGAAATTTCCCAAACACATATACATATATAGGGATATACAGACATCAGCACCACAAATTTTTCCGTAGGATCGAAATATTTGGTTCCACAAAAAGAAATGTTCCGCAAAAAAAATTTCGTGTAAAAAAAAATTCTAGTTTCTTAAAAAAGAGCTCAGCCCCCCCCCCCCCCGAAAAATTTTCTATATACGCCCCTGTACTCAACCACATTAAGTTACAGTAGACTCTTTGATACCCGGTAATCCAATACTGGTGTTGAAGAAAAATTCGAATTAAGAAGAAGTACATGAATTACCAAAAATTTCATTAAAAAAAAAAAATCAAATTACTAGGAGTTTTTATTATATATTTTTTTTTTTTTTTTTTTTTTAACATTCACACTTTTTTCATTCACACTCACACTCACACACACATTCACACTCTCTTTTCGGCCGCCTAGCCATATAAGACATTTACGATAACCGTTATTTATGAATTTATATATATTAGGGTTCAGGTATTTTTTATTTAAGCCATCTGGCATTCAGATGGCTTAAATAAAATCATCGGACTGCCTGGGGTCCGAACCCGTGACGTTTGGTATATGAGTTGCACGCTAACCTCCACACCACGCCCCGCGGGCCCAAATATTATATTTTTGAAAATACTGGGTATGTATAAGGTTTAGGGTGTTCATTATTTATAGGGGTCAAATTTTTTAGAAATTTAATAAACCCATCTTTTCCAATATTGCATTAAAAAATAATGTCAGCAAAATTTGAACTCATTTGTAAAACAGGAACACGTGACCCATCGCCTTTGAACCTTGAGAATTTTCAAAATTAAAACTAAACTAGAAATTTATTAGAATCTTTTATTGCTTAAAATTACCTTAAGTGATATATAATAAATTAAGAGAATTAATAAGAAAAGATAGACTTTTAATAACCTTATCTTCCTCAATTTTAATTATGGTTAAAGCATTTGAATGTAATATGTCAAAAATGTCATTCAAACTTTCTTTAAATTCTTGCACGCCTTGGGCCACACACAGTGGTAGAGTATCAGCCTCGTGTGTTAGTGGTTCAAATAATATCCTAATTAGGATAGAACAAGGACATACGTCTTGAATTCTGATTCTAAAGAGAGATTAAATTGTATCATCTGTCAAAGTTCCTCAACATAAATCTGTTCATCTTTCTTTTTCATTTCATAATTATTGATTAATCATATTTTTCAGGTCGATTATATAAAAATTATATTTAATATAAATAATAATAAAAAAATCTTATTAAAAACGGTACTTATAGATAAATTTAAAAACTTTTCAAGTTATTTCACGCAATATTGAAAATCACATTATCTTTGATACCCAACCATATAAGAAGCTATATAATAAAAATAAATCCAAAAACATGAATACGGATGGATAATAATTCACATTTCACCAAACCCTACTTCATTTCCAATTATCTTTAAAAATATATAGATCTATACCTATATATATATTTTTTTTTTATTGGCTATAAAATCAAATAAAAATTTCAGACAATGCTATAAAAATTAATCATTTAGAAAGAAAAGAATCATGAAACTGGGTCAACATATTGCGCTATATTCAATTGAAGTAATTTAATTAACTCATTAAAATTAAAAAAAAAAAAAGAATTTATTGTCGGGAGGGAAATAACAGAGAATGAGGAAAAAAGTGAAAAGTATTTAGATCTTAAAAGAGAGAGAAAAGAGGAAATCTCCGTCAGCTTGACGTTGCTTAAATTGCTTATTCTGATCTCTTGAGCTAATAAGCCGACTTGAAGAGGACATGTGTTCTTTTGGAAGGAAACGATTCGTACCCCCCCCCCCCCCCCCCAGCAACCCTCTTCAGACTCACTCCATTCAAATAATGCTCACTCAGTCGCAATCTGTTTCTTTTTGATCAATATCACTCACCAACCATTTTGATTTCTTTTAAAAAACACTTTCAAATAAAAAAAAAAAAGGTATTGTAAGATAATTAAATTTTTCTTTTGTTTAAAAGTTATTACCAAATGATTATAAATTTTATAGTTTTCATGGGGAGAGGGATTATATATATAATTTTTTTTTGTTTTATTTAGTCAAATGAAATTGCATTCTGACTGGTGATTCAAGGGGATCGAGAATTTATTTAAACGCATAAAATGCAAATAAAATGAACATTTATTTATTCAGAGGAAGATAATAATGAATATGGCATAAGAAGAAATGCGATGGAATTTTTTTATTTAATTCGAGAAGTATTTGTTTTTGATTTGAAAATTTCTACAAGATTTATTACTATTGTATTTTTTTTTCTGTATTTCGTAAAAAAAAAAAAAAAAATAATTTGAATGATAGATTTAGAGATAGACTTTTAGGAAATATCTACGAGTTGAATCTGTGAACAATGAATCACATCTTCAGACAAAAAAGACGTATTTGTTTAGTTAGTTGAAAATTAAGTGAAATTCAAGTTTTTTTTTTTATCTAAGATGCGTCATGTTGGAGCTTTTACGAGTTTCTTTTTTTGCCTAAATCTATGAGCATAAATGTCAACCACCTGGAAAGGGTTGACAAAAAGATAGCTTGCCTCTCTCTGTAAATGGACGGACTGAATTTACTTAAAAATTGCTATATATTTAGTATATAAAATATTGTTTTCAAGAGAACACTCGACAAAACGAATAACCTAGAGGTATTAACAAAAAAAAGTAAATGTTTAACATTACAATACAGTAAAAAAAATAAATTTTTTTAAATGAAAAAAAAAAATGGAAGAAATGAACGATAAGCTTAAAAAATCTGATGGGGCTAATAGCCATGAGTGAATTTAATTATTTAAGACATCCCCAAACTAAGAGGGTGCAAGTCCCTTAGAAAAAGGGAGCGAAAAGTAACAAAAGAGAGGCAAGAGACATGAAAAAACTACAATGAGAAACGATGTTCTGTTAATAAGAAAATAAAAATGTCTCAAAAAGAAGCAAATGATTGTATATAAATAAAGAAAAAAGTCGAGTGAAATGAATACGGACGGGATCTGAATGGCCTCAGAGAAAAAGTTGAAATGACGCCACTGTTTGAAAGGATGTAATTATCAAGTTAAATTTATCATGGTTATAAATGAATTTCCTATCAATGAGTTAGTACTATTTAATAAATTTGCATGAAAATAAAAATAAAATATTAATTTAAAATATTTAGGTCTGCGAAGGGAATAAAATGAATGTCAGGATCAAAAAGTCAAAAATTTAGTTAAATTCAATAAGTGTTGGAAATCGCAGATTAATACGATTAGAAGAAAAAAGCCTTTTTCTTCCTTGCTTACTTTCGGCGAGCAAATGCATCAAATTTATTCTTGCTCCCTGTTTGGAAATTTTCAAATTTCCCTCTCTGACTTAAATTTTAAATTGTTTTCTCCCGCCCCACTTCCTGTAATTCTAGCTAATCAGCGTCCTGTCGAGATTTTGACGGATACACACGTTTTGACGTCCCCTCAATCCAAATAAGTGGTTTTCGCAACATGGTCTGTCTGTGTGTGTTCAATTTTAAGCATGAAGGAATTGAGCTAGGAGGTTGAAATTTTATATTTAAGTTTTGTACCCTCCTGGACCGTGAAAACAAGCTTTTAAACAAAATCGGCCAAAGAATACTAATACTTTTCTGATGTACTTTTTCAGTTTTTTTCGATTTTCTCAAAATTCGCTCCAAAGATTTTGATTAAAATTCAAAAATCAATTATTTTTTAGATGCTCTTTAAAATGTATATTTTGCCATTGAAATCTTCTGAAGACCACTTTACTCTTATACTCCATAGAAAAGATAAGAGAAATGGTTGTCATGGTAACAAAATATAAAAAATATTTTCACATATAAATTGTTACATCTTGAAAATCGAATGTACCGTACTGTCGGAAACTAAATATATGTCGACACAAAAAATCTAGTGTGACAAGCACAGAACATAACTTTCGATTACCTAAGGTAAGAGAAAGTTGTGTGCTGTGCGCCAGTCACACCAGATTTCTTTAGTTATTCTCTTTTCCTCACTCGGCACGCCCTAAGATTGAAACTGGGAATCGATCGAGGCCCTCGGGCTGAAGAGAATTGGAAGTTTCTCTTTGCCACGAGTCCTATTCCTGATGTCAAATTTATAAAATGGCAAATAACTGAAAAGCACAGTGAGAACATGTAAAATAATTTTTTATCAACATCAACATAAACATGTAGAAAATCGAAAAAAAAAAATACTGAAAAAGTATATCAATCAAGTATGAATACTTTTTCGCCGATTTTGTTCAAAAGGTTCGTGTTATGTGCCTAACTTAAATTTCAAATTTTAAGTTTAGCTCTTTTCGTTATTGAGACATTTTGTTCACAGACAGACAGACGAACCATTTTGCTCAAGAGGCCGCAAAACGTGTATTTCCATCAAAATCTCGACATCAAATTTTAGACACGAATTCAATACTTCCTCTCCATTTATTAATATTATATAGGTAAGAGAAAGTAATAAAATGACGCTATTAAAATTTTGCAATGAATTTTAATGGAAACCCCTATTTTTTTTATCAAGAGTGTTTTAAGGTAATTATAAAATGTTCTTATATAATATTTACTATACTAAAAAATGTACATGTAATTAAAGATAAGTACAAATTAATAAGGAAAAAAATAATAAGCTTTTTTTTATTTGAAGAGAATTTTTTTTCTCGGAGAGTTAGATAATAAGTTTTTAATAACCCGTTAATTGCTTCCATAGATAGTTAATTATATGCGCCCCTGAGGAAATATACAGTCAAGTAAATGGCCTGCGCCACGCCATTAAAAAAAATGTTGCGCTTGTGAGGGAATGGCTTAAGGAGTTGAAGCAGAGTTTTAACTAAAAAGTTTTTATGCTAAATCTAATATTGTGACGCTTTTTACTTTCACTTACTCTATATATGAAAATATATATATATATATATATATATATATATATGATCGGAAACTTGGTCACCTGATTCCTGCCCAACACTGTCGCGAGTCGAATGATCGATGGATATAAGTGGGTGCTTAATAAATGTATGACAAATTTACTGTGTACACTATGAGGGGCAACCTGCCCTATGTACATGTTTGAATAAATAAATAAATAAATAAAATAAATATAGAGAGAGAAAGTATTGTTTAGATCAGTGGTTCCCAATCTGGGGGCGATCGCCCCCAAGTGGGCGATTTGGGATATCAGGGGGGCAATAAATAAGTAGGAGGCGATGAGTATTCAAAGGGGGAAAAATTATTAGAGTTTAATAAAATTTAAAAGAACAAATCAAAGAAAAAAATCTCCTATTTACAGGATGGTCAGGATAGAAGAGGAAAAAATATTGTCATAAAAATAAAATAGTCTGAAGATAATTCCAATCTAGAATTGGAAACGTCATTTTTGTTTTCATTAAATAAAGATTGACCGAAAAAAGATCCATTTTTGTTATTTTCTTCATAAAAATCAAATTATTATTAGATTTTTAAAAAATTACGCCAGGAAAGAAATCAGACAAAAATTCAATCAATCTTTATCTAATTTTTAATTTCGATTGCCGACGTTTCGGACGCAAATCGAGTCCTTCCTAAGGACAATAGGTATTACTCTCTATATATATTAACATATATATAGAGGTAAGAGAAAGTAATATATTTAACTTCAAAAACTAGCTTGAGTACTGGGTAGAAGAATAGAAT
Source organism: Euborellia annulipes (assembly GCA_023213315.1). Taxonomy (NCBI): domain Eukaryota; kingdom Metazoa; phylum Arthropoda; class Insecta; order Dermaptera; family Anisolabididae; genus Euborellia; species Euborellia annulipes. The sequence goes on from JAKCPI010030578.1 coordinate 5,804, forward strand.
GAATGAAAATAATTTTTTTTTTTAAATTCTAATATTTTTGTATACTTGCAATGTATATTTTATTTTTCTAAAAATAAAAAAATGTCGACCAGGTCCTGAGGAAGGGAACGATTAGCACCCGAAACATCGACGAATAAAATTGTGTTTATTTCTAATCCTGGCTGCCTACCCAGCATCAGTAATATACAGTCTCCAGCCAAAGAAAATATATCTTGAATAGAATAAAGTTTTATTAAAAAAAAAAATCGTTTATTCATTACGAAAAAAAAAGAATTAAATAAAAACTTTGAAATTCCATCAAAAGGTGAATAATAGCTTGAAAGAAAATAATTCGTTTCTTCATCGCCTCTTGGTATCGCTTCACAATGAAAAGAGGAACGTTAATACCTCTCATTGTGTTTTCGTTGATTTTAAAGCCTAAGAGATTATTTCAACTTGCTTTCTATTTACTTTTTGTATAAAAGCTCATGTGGCTAAAGTTTCAATCGCATTATCACTTAAAAAAAAAATTCTTTTTTTTTTGAAAATTTTTCGAGAGATAAAAACTCATTTCAAAGTTTTTTGAAAGATGAATATTATACTTTATAAATATTGAATATTCTTGAAACATCTTAATATATTCTTTTCACAACTTTTTATTATGAACCATGTTAATAAATAAAACGAATGTCATTTAAAAGCGTGAGGAAGAGGGGGCTGAAGGGAAGTGTCCCTCTCCATTTCCAGTTCTCATAGAGTTAGCAAATTTAGCAGTATTATAAAATATAAGATCTAAATGTTTTATGGCTTTGGGGATTTGATCAGGATTCGCAGGAACTTTACAGCCAGAAGATTAAACAAAAAAATATTTTATTTAATTTTTATTCGCTGACGTTTCGGTCGTCAATCACGACCTTCATCAGGGCAAATATTGTCAATTATACAATTTTTTTTTTTTTTACAAGATCTCAAGTATTTAATTTAGTTAATGTTCATTGCGATCATATATAATTTCTTTTTACTTTGATGTACAAAAATTATTATGTTACTTACTTGCTACTCGGGGTCTCTGATTTAATGATACATCGAACTCATATATGAGTTATAAATATTAGTTGAATTCGAGGTATCATAGTTGACTTCGAGGTATCAATGAATCAGAGACCCCGAGTAGCAAGTAAATGATAATTTTTGTACATATAAAAGTAAAAAGAAATTGTATATGATTGCAATGAACATTAAAATGCCTAAGATCTTGTATAATTGACAATATTTGCCCTGATGAAGGTTGTAATTGACGACCGTCTGCGAATAATAATTGAATAAAATTTAATTTTATTTAATCTCCTGGCTGCAAAGTTGCTGCGAATCCTGATTTAAGATCTATTTTTCAAATTAAATGAAGATTCTGGGACGGAGGTTTCTTCAAATTTAAAACTTGAACAGAGCCTCAGTGTCATCGTCTCTACTGTTTGTCGGTAGGTTAATATTGAAATAAATTTTAAAAATTTAGGTTAATATTGGGGTAGGTTAATATATAGGTAGGTTAATATTGAAATAAATTTTTAAAATTTATTTCAATATTAACCTACCGACAAACAGTAGAGACGGTGACACTGCGGCTCTGTTCAAGTTTTCTATTTTTCAAATATGATAATATTAGAATAATCTAATCCTCTTCTAGTGAGTACTTGAACCACGATTTGCTCGAATTAAAGTTCTTGTTATTTCAAAAAGTGAAAATCAAGATTTTCCACCATAAATACTGAACAAGAGATAACAAAAGAAGGTCGTTGTTAAAATATTTTTAGGAAGGGAGGTACGGGGATCATTATACCGAAGGGTAAGAGAGAAAGTTGTATGCAGTGCGCCAGTCACACCACATTTAAAAAAAAAGTAAAAAGCCTCAATTTGCTAATTTTAACTTTTTTATAATTTATAAATTTATTGTTGTATTTTGTTTTTATTATAATTTGACAAAAACTTTGTTGTTTTAAGAAAAAATTATCTATGGAAGAAATTGCCATCGTTATGCCACATGGAACAAAATTTTGCCTGATTGCGAAGACTTATTTTTTGTAAGAAAATACTCAATAAACTTTTAGAGGAACAAAAGGATTGTAGATCAAATACTAAATTAGTAAATGTATATAGAATGCATTATGTTGAAATATTTAAAGAATCCATAAAGTGATTTGCCTCTCGTTCGACAATTATACATTCGCTTCAAAAGCATTAGTTCTGTCAGAAAATAGAATGAAAAATAATTCATTCTCTGTACATACTTCACGGAAATGGATGGTCATATTTAAAAAATTTATATTCTTTCACTATTCTTTTATTGGAAAATTATACTTTGAATAAAAAAAAAAAAAATAAAATAAATATTAGAAAGGATAAAAATGCTCCCTGAATCCGGGAGATAATGTACTCTTGATAAAATTTTAAAAATTAATAAAAGAAAAATATTTAGAAGAATTACCCTTTTATTGTATATTATTTCCTAAAATTTACGATTTCTAAATTCAGTCGATATATTTTTTTTTTTTTTTTAATAACCATTCATCATTTTACTTGCAGATACATGTAATAGCTATCTATTCTATTCATTTATTTTCTTTTCATTTTTAAATTTAATTAAAAAATATGCATCATGATTCTCTTTTCAGTCCTTGAATAAAATAATTCTAACTTAATGCAAATTAATGATAGTGTCAACCAACCCCTTTAAACTCTCGGATACTGTATTTCTGTATTTCCTAGTTTGTTCAAAAAATATCTGGCTTTCTTTATTAATTATTATTAATATTTTTAAAAATCATTTGCTCATTGTCTTTTTTTTTTAAATACAAAATTATATTATTAATTTATTCGCGGTGACGAATTTCAAACAAGCGGATCTCTGTTCACATAGGATATTTGCACTATTTGGTTGGCTGGAAGTTGAATTAGAGACCAGCTAAAGCACAGGTGCTCTGCATCCCATGCCAGTCTATGCTATATATTATATTTGTTCTGGATTTAATTATGTACGGCTAAACATCCGGCCTAGGGGCAAGAGGAGGGTGAGAGGCTTTCACCCTGCGAAGAAGCGTGTGATATTAATTTTATCATATGGATGAACGATATTATGTCATCCATCACTAATTCTAATTCTTCCTTTAGATATAGATCAATATTGGTGAAAATTTTTCGGTTGCTTTCTATTCTTAAAAAATATCTTGAATTTTTTTAAACTATCAAAGAACTATTCAAAGTTCTGAATATTAGCACAGAGGTTCAAATCACGCTTCTTGTGATGCGGGTAGAGAAAAACATTCAAATTATTTTGCTACACTCTGGTTATCCAGGTGTGCTCTGATTGATTGGCGAACTATCAGCCCTCCGCCCCACTCCACATCCCTGTAGTTGATTAATACTGAAGCAATGAGCCCTCTTAAGCATCCATAAAAATGAGATTTACTATCGGAATTTTTTCACTTGAGTATTTTTTTTCTTTTTTCGAAATCAGCTAATTAATTTTTTAAAGTATTTTTTTTTCTGAGACCATTTAGACCCCGTTCTCTTTTATTAAAATTATTTGGTAACAAATACATTAATTTGAATAAAACTCTGATCTTTAGAATAAGAAGTGAAACCAATTAATTTAATTAAAATGGAATAAGTCTTATTTTTTCTCCAAATGAATCACTTGCCATTAATTTATATACAATGAAGTAATAAAACTTTACAGACATTATTACTAACGACTAAAAGGGGCGGTTGAATATGCATATTACGCTCCTGAGTATTACTCTGTATGCAATTGCAAATGCAGTGCATGTACACGTACGTTCATTCTCTGTGCACTCAACTATGTTTACAAGACATCTCGTATGCATGTGTGTACTAAGCTATCGGCAATTACCAGTAACGCCAATCCGCTTAGACCAACGACTGTCCGCTCCAATCTGCTGATGACTTCCTCTCCACTATAAATGGATGTATATACAATATATTAAATATATATATATATTGTTCCCATAAGCCTGCATTGTTCGCGCTTTGTTCGTAATATATTCTGAATTTGAGGCAGCGGGCTCAGAGCAATCAGTTTTGTTCATAGGCGTCACCAAATTCCATCATGGCCCTAACCGTAGCCATTTCCAGGGATTATCCGAAAAGCAAATTCAGATTCCACCCTCTTTCCAAATCCAACTTTAAATCTCTCAATTTTACTTGTGTTATAATTTTTTAAAATTGATTTATAGTAGTTTTTATAGCTAAGAGATAGGCAAATAAAATTGTTAGATTTTTTTTTATCCCTGGTGCATTCAATATTTTAACATTACAGTCAAGCTCGGAACTTTGGGGTTAATATGACACCAGATGCTTTTTTATTATTAATAAAAAATATATCAATATTCAATAAATGATATTTAATGGGTGGAAAAATACTATGTAAGATGTGCAAGTGCAGGCTGCCAAAAATAAAACAGTCGATTTTCTGTGTTCAAACGTTTTGGTCAAAATCACCCATCCTCAGTGAACAATTCTATTGAGAGAGGGTTAAGTATCTATACGAATATAGGTACATAGCTGCCATTATTTGATTGTAGCTAGACTTATGAATATTATAAAAACTTTTAAATTCATATAGCGCCTGCTGAGAATCATAGTGGCGAAAGTTTGAAAATTCAATTTTTGAGTTAAGCCTACCAAACGTAGTTAAAACTTCTTCTCTTGAGTGTCAAAGTGGCGAAAATATATTTCCATTCTTTGCTATTGATTCTGGCCTATTCATTTGTTGCCCGGATATTTAAATGTATATGTTTACGAAACTTTCAAACGCCTTTTCTCGAATTGTTGAATTTCAGACTTTCGCCACTATGATTCTCAGCAGGCGATATCATCAATGATGATTCTTCATATTATTACGTAGTAGAATAAAATACCAACAATGTATAATTATAGAGAGACCCTCTTCTCAATAGAATTGTTCACTGAGGATGGGAGAATAAATTTTGTCCGAACGAGAGTTTTATTTTTGGCTGCTTACACTTTCATATCATTCATAATATTCAATAAATTAAGTAAAAGTAATTCAGAATTTTATCTTGTTTTAGCTACTTTAGAGCATGAGTTGTTTCTCTTCTGTTTCAGGTTCGAAATTAATTTAATTTTTAATTTATTGGCTTTTGATAAGTTATATATTTTAATTTCAGATGCGAAATTCGGCAATTAATACCAATCAGTGGATAACTCGATTTCCTACCTACCAGCAAGTAAAAACAATCCACTTTGTTAATTTTGTTAAGAAATATTTTATTGTTAACAGTTCAATGAAAGTTTTTTTATATAAAACTTTATTTGATCCTTCAATTCTACAACAAATTAAAGGGTTTCTGGGCTTCTTTAAAAAAAATAATTAAAATATATTTTAATAAAACTCTTTGGAATAAATAAATTTTGAAAAAAAAAAAAAATTATTCCCTTTTAAAAAGTTTCGGGAAGTCAAAAATTTAAAATATCTTTGACCGAGATTTTGTTTTGTTATCTACAATATATATTTACGAATTCTAAACTTTTCTTTGGGAAAGTGTATGTACAATTCAATATTAGTTTTCTTAAAGAGTAGAGGAGATAATTGAATTTTTCTATTTGACAATTACTTGATGAAGTTGGACAAGAGAGACCAAGACGACGAAGTTGTTCATTATTAATTTTCAAGTTACCGGACTTAGTTAGCAAAATGGCCTTGCTGGTAACTTCATTATCGGCCCGCGAATTGCTTTTGACTCTCGGCAAATGGAACAAAGTCTTTGAAAACAAAGCACAATCAACACCTTACAAAACGAGACAATCAAGGAGTGGTAGAAAATTATTTTTCTCTTTTCATTTTCATTATTCTTAATTTTATTCAAATTATATATTGAAAAAGAATATATTAAGATATTAGATAGAAAATTTTCATTGTTTATTAACACGATATAACTTATTCAAAAAAAAAATATTTTATCAAAAGAAATTAAATTTGCATTTATATAGTTATTGATAATTATCAATACCAATAAGTCATTTAGGGTTATTTTTGGATAAATCTTTAATTATGAATTTAGTAACTTATGTTTTAAGAAAAAAAAAAACTAGCAATGAAGCTAGGCATTCTTTCTTAAAGATAAAATTTATTTTCTTCAGTATATAGTAGCCTATAACTATTTAAAATGCCCTCGGGGATTGGTGTAGAGGTTAGCGTGCCTACCTCGTATACCAAACGTCGCGGGTTCGGACCCCAGGCAGTCCGATTATTTTATTTAAGCCATTTGGATACATTAATAAATAACGGTTATCGTCAAAGTCTTATATGGCCTAAGTTGCCGAAAAGACTGTGTGAATGTGAGTGTGGATGAGAAAAAAGTGTGAATTAAAAAAAATAAATAAATAAATAAATAAACTATTTAAAATTATCTTGATCTTGAGCTTTTACTAAAAAACTGAAATGCACTTTTTATAAAGTGCTGTATTTGTATTAGTTCTCAAGATAACAAGATGAGTGTCAAAATATTTAAGTTATCAACTATTTATATCAATTAATATATTGCAACATATCATCTAGTGTTTTTCATTTTTTGATATTTCAATTATAAAACTTTAAAATTTTATAGCGAAGATCAGGAACTTTGCAGCCAGGGAATTAAATAAAAAAATATTTTATTTAATTTTTTTATTCGCGACGTTTCGGTCTATAGCGATGTGTAATTAATTAAATATTTATCTATATATAAATAATTACACAGTGTCTGTTTGACTGTCCGACCATCTATCTGTCTGTCATGCTCAGTTTGACCAACTTCCCTTTGAAATTTCAAAATGAAATTTTCCACTCATTTAGATGTTAAGGATCAATACTCGGGTGCCCAAAACTTCAAAGAGGGAGGCTCAAAAAATTTCAAAAATAAAATCCAATTGGTCCTAAAAAAGTCAGCTCTGTCTTAATTATAATTAATAAATGATGAATCCTGAGTTCTTTTAGTATAGCCAAACCTTCAGTGTGAGATATCCTCATTTTACTTTTTAAATATAAAGTGAAATAACTTTTTATTCAGGTTTACGATTTAGAAGTATTTATTTATTTTGAAACCTGTATAATACTATAATTTCACTGTTCAATGATTATTATTTTTACTTTCCTCTAAGAGTTGTAGTAAATAGTAAAATTTATTCACTTGAGACACCAATTTTTCAAATTGATGTCTGGTTATTATTTATTATTAGGCCTATTTTTTCATCAATAATGTCCCAAGAGATGATTTTGCTTTTTGAGAAAATATAATATATTTGAGAAATGGTTTATTAGAGATTAAGTTGTAATTATTTAATTGTAATTAAAATAATTAGTCATCTAGATTTTTTTTCTATTCATTGTCTTGAATAATTAATTTGCTTTGGCATGTTTATAATATTTAAATGAAGCTATTATTATCATAAGGGTTCATAACTTGACAGCATATCGCCACTGACAGGAAGCAATGTGTTGGCCGCATCTGCTTTAATATATGCCAAGTCGTGAGGGGAAGACAAGGAATCACAGAGGATAGAGGGATGGTTGAAAACCCATCCATATACAATTTTATTTTATTTGCATTATGAAGAACTTTTTTATGATGGAATTCGTAAATTTTAATGAAGAAAGGGAAGGAAATTAGGCAACCCTGAAATGTGTGAGTTCCCCTTCTTCTCTCACAAATGATATCAGATTTGAAAGGATAAAAAAAAAAGGGGAGAGGAAGACGAATTGCTTCTGTGGTTACAGAAAATGAATAAAAATTTCATTTCGACTCATTGTCGAATTTTTTTTTTTACTTTTTTAATTACTTCTTGAATTAAATTGATAATAGGCTTTATGATTTTTTTTTTTAATTATTTTTTTTTTAACCGGGCTCTTGAACAATCATTTTCTTTAAAGACTTCTCAAGTTTTTTTTTTATATTTCAAGTAATATATACTGGTACTGAGATTAATTTAATGAAATTATCTATCTTTTGTTTTGTGAATCGTAAATATTAATATTTTATTCGGCATTAACAAAATACAATGGTTTAGGAGTTTAATCTTCTTAGGTAGGAAGATGGTGCTTTGGCTCTTTTAAAATTATGACGTAATTAAATCAGGCCACTTTAGAATATATAAAGATGTTTTTTTTTTAAACAATTGCAATCTTTTTGCGAAATTAATTTTCGCTATAAAACAAAAGTAAGGGTTTCAATTCTCCTCTTTTTTTTTTCTTATTTTATATTATATTATACTCTCTTCAATATTTGTATAGATTTATTAATTGATAAAGTTTTGATTTGCCGGCCACTGATTAAAGGTGCAGAATAAAAAATAAAAGGTTTTTATTAAATAATATCTGAATTAAAAATATTTGAACAAACTTTTTTTGAATGTTTTTTGTTACTTTATTTATTTGTATTGTTATTCTCGGTATTGTGCTTGTAAGCAAGTAGAAAAAAAGTAAATTTTTTTTTATGAAATACATAGAATAAACGCCCTGAAGCTTAAGACCCTCCAATTTTTTTTTCCAAGTAATTATAAATAAATAAACGAATAAATTTATTAATGATCTGCTTAGAGGAATGCTAGATCAAGAAGCAACAAAACAAATTTACAAAACAATCAAATGGAGCGCCAATGGAATTGTCGGAGGGTAGCCTAGACTTTGTTTCCTTTTTTTTTATATGAAATTTAAGTGCAAGTATAATAATCTAATATTTTTTGAATAGAAAATTAAAGTTGAAGGTTTGAATTCAATTCATTGGAATATTTATTTTCTTTTACTATGAAAATTTCATTTTTCATTATTTTACTAAAATAAAACTTTGCTCCAATCTAATAAAAGTGAAGTGAAATTTTTGACGTTAGTGTGTGGTTTTATTGTATTTTACAATTTTACCACCAAGACAAAACGATTTTGTCATATTCAAAAGAATTCGAAGATTTTACTATTATTTTATTTTTCTTCTTTTATTTATGTTTTTTCATATAAAGTGTGAGATTTTCAATTCTCGTGTTCTTTTATGAGTGTATGCGAAGAGCAAAGAGTACAAATAATAAGAAAAATAATATGAAAAGTAGAACACATATCATTTTATTTTTCAAGCAAACAGTGCAGGGCGATATTAAATTTTTTTGAAAAATAGAACTTATTAAATATATATAAAACTCACTTATTGAAAAAAAAATTTAAAATAAAAAAAAAAAAAAAAAAAATAATAATAATAATAATAATAATAATAATTTTGAATAATTTATAAATAACTTTAAATTAGTTTTGAAACAAGGTAAAATTATTAGAAAATTTATTTAATATCAAAATGTATTTCAAAATATTTCAAACAAATGTTATGTTATATTTTTAATATTCTCTCCCATCAAAACTTTTAATTAATAAATAAATTTAAAATTATTAAAGGGGTATCTAAAAACTAGGGATAGTAAAACTCGTTAAAATAATATGAATCATGATTCTATCATGAAATAAAGTTAATTTGTTAATAATTTTTAAATTACACGTTTTGTACTATTATAATCGATACAAGAGAAAAAAAGTTTTAGGTATTTACCGGTATTGAACATCTTTATTGGGACCTGAGGCATTTTTTTTCTAAATTAATTGACTCCACTTTGAATCTATATCTCTAAGCTCCACGCAAGTTTTTTTTTTCAGAGTTCGAAAATTAAATTTAAAATATTTATTACTTTGATAAAAGAATTTTGATTGTCGGTTTAACTGTGGCTTATTTGTAAAAATTACAACGTTTCGACCACTCATTCTGTGGCCTTCTTCAGGTACAATTCAGCTAAGATTATAAAGATTGTTGTATTCAGGGGGCAAAGCCTTCGCCAAAACAAAAAAATACTTATTTCCCTAATAAAAAAAATAATTCTTTTTGTGGTTTAAGAAATATAAGAAAAATTTTTTTAAATAATTATTTTATTAACTCAAATAAATTCTAAAGTCTAAAAAAAAAAAAAATTTAACTTTGGTTCTTTTATTTTTTCTTACTGAAATTTTATTAGCATAATTCATATCCCCCCCCCCGGGCGTTCATAAAACTTTTGGCCCCCCCCCCCCAAGCAGAAATCCTGTCTACACTACTGGTTACATCTGTGACAATCTCAATTGAATTTATAATCTTAGCTGAATTGTACCTTAAGAAGGCCACAGAATGAGTAGCCGAAACGTTGTAATTTTTACAAATAAACCACAATTAAACAGAAAATCAAATTCTTTTACTAATGATTACTATGAAAGCCTAATCTCCAAAATTTATTACTTTATTTTAGAGGAAAAATTATAATTATAGTGTAACAATATGTTATATTGAATGTAAAAATTAAATAAAAAAGTGAAACTGAAGGAAAAATAATGGTTAATATTTGACAAAGTTTGAATAATACAAATTGTTATCTGTTCGTATAGCCTACAAGAGAAGCACTATCGAATGCAGAAAGCCGGAGCTGATAATCTAATTTGGTTATGGCTCTGTTAAATCCACGTAGGTTATAGAGCTAATTATTATTAAGCCCACTCATGTTGAGAAATAATTTTAGGATTATTATTATACATCTTTTGTTGAAATATTTAAAGAAGTGTAACCCGGAGATAGAGAATGTTTGAGCTTATAAAATCAATAAGGCGCCATCCATTTTTAGACTGAATACGCGTATAATGAAGAATAAATAAATAATTATTTCGCTTGGAGACCCCGGTATCCTGAGATCGTTCTTAAGGAGGGAGAAGAGCTGAAGGAAGAATTCCCCTCAAAAGGAAGGGCAGGGCGCCCTTTATTGAGCGGTGAACTCACGCGTGGCTAGACTTTTGTGCCCGAGGGCCTGATTGAACCCAAAAACCAGTTGGACCCTCAAGAGACACGGCCCTTTATATGAAACCCTTGTTTGTTTTTGCAGATCCCTCTGGCGCTCACTCCTCACTACTACAACTTGTATTAACAACATCAAAGTTTTTGAATTATATTCGGGAAGCTTTTATTGGCGTTGCCGGGTATTTAAGCATTTTCTCCTGCTCATTGTTTATTCACTTGGGGCGGAGAAAGAAGGTTTTTCGGTTAATAATTTATCAGTTCCAAGTTTGAAAATTATGTTAATGCTAGTCAAGTGAAGTGCTCCTTTTATTTATCAAAATTAAGTTTAATATTAAAAGAAAAAAATTGCCTGAGGATTACATTGATGAAATGGAAAAATTAGGAGATTAAGAAATCTCAAGTTATAGTGATTCCAGGTCCTAAGTATAAATAAATGTTATATAACCAAACAAAATGATTTAGAGCTATAGTCCCTTAGATGGCCAGTCTAAAATAGATTTGAATCATTGTCTCAAATAGCTTTGGAACTTTGTTCGAAATAAGATCTTTTATCAAGCAAAATTTAATTTAAATAAATTTAGAATTTCGTAGAAACAGCTAGAGTATAAATTTATTAGAATTAATTTTGAAGGTTACTCTAATTTTGCAATGTCACGAGTAATTAATAAAATTATTTTTATTTGGTTGAGGTAGAAAAGTTTTCGACAATAATTTAATTAATTATTGTATTAACTGATTGTACACTTGCAAAACTAGAGGAAACCTTCAAAATCAATTAATTCTAATAATTACATTTATTTATTAAGTTTAGTTTTATGTCTTTAATAGGAACGGTCCGAAGTTTCGGTCTCGACCAATTTCGGCCAAAAACCAACCGAAACTTGAGAATGAAAAGATGAGATGAGACTCGTATAGCTACTAAAAAAAAAGTCGAAAGAGTCACACTTAAAAAAAAAAAAAAAAAAAAGGTCGAATGATTCCTCTGATTTTCACAAGGAAAAATGGAGTGATTATTTGAGTCACGAAATCACGAGAACAAATTTACTTAAAAAAAAAAAGTAAAATTATATGAATTTTGTATAGGAAATATTAAGAAAAAGTTTAAAAAAATTTTCGGTATCGGCTGAAACTAAAATTGAAGCCGAAATTCGGTTTCGCCTGAAAATCTTGTTTCGGTTGGACCCTTGTCTTTATGTATTATTTATCTCAGCGGTTCCTAACCCGTGGGCCGCGGCCAGTTGTGGGCCGGGATGTTTGGAACTGGGCCGCGGATGTCTAAGGAATGATAAAAATTATATACAGTATATATAGGCTATATACATGTACTGGGCCTCAGCGTTTTTTCTACGGAAAAAGTGGGCCGCACATCAAAAAAGGTTGGAAACCGCTGATTTATCTCATTAATGGAAAAATAATTTATCAAATTAAGTGTCCAATAAATTTTTTAATTAATTTAATTTAAAGAGTGCCTTTGCCTTAACACTATGTGTTCTTTCAGATTTTGCGGCTTTTCCCCACCGCTAACTGAACGCCACCCTTCTGTCGCTTTTCGCCAATGCCGCCTACCATGCCGCTGCCAGGCATTGCACCTCAAGAGCAATTGATGCCTAGTCTCCAGGCGCTTAAGCCAATCATATTGCATAAGTACTAATTATTTCCACATAAAGGAAGGAAATAGAAATGCAGGCAGCCAAAAATAATAAAAAACTCTCGATTCCCTTTAAATGTCCAGACGTTTCGGGTAAAATTTATTCATCCATCTTCAGTGAATACTAAAATAGAATACATATAAGTTATATTGATTATACAAAGATGACAATTTTTGGAGAGAATCACACATTCTAGTGGGAGAGAATTAAGTTTCTTTGATTATCCATAGTTGTCATTAAATTCTACTAACAAGTAAGTATTCTATTTTATAAAATCATATGATGTTAAATGAGTTTAAAAGTTTTGATATTAAAATTGGTTGGTGTGTTTTTGGGGTGTTTTTTGGTTAGTGTCTTATGTTTGTTTTTTTATAGTGTTGAAAATCGTTAAAGTTAAATAAAATATCGTTGGTTAATTAAATAAAATTGATAATTAAATCTCTATTATTTTAATTAGTTTATATATTAAATTTCATTTTATTTTTGTCATTTTATGGATAGAGAAGAAGAGATGTTATTGAAAATAGTGTTTTAATTTATATTATAAATTTAATTTTTATGTGAGTGTTTCTATTTTTTTCCATCAGTAAAAGGGAAAAAGTCAGATGTTTTTGTAAATGTGTCTCGGTTGGAAAGTTGATTTGTATTTGATAAAAAAGGTAAAAAAGTCAATATTGTTTGTAATGTTCGGTGGAATTAGTGTGTTAGGTATGTGTAATAAGTATTTTTCATTTTGGGGGGTTTTTACTCTTTTCATAGGTCAAGCAAGATACAATCAAGTAACTGTTAATGTGAAGAATGCCAAATGATTTTCTTTTAATATTTAACTATTTATATGTCCCCGGACTGGGTGTAGTTGGTAGCGTGCCATCCTAATTTGGCTCACAGAAGGGGCATATAGGACAGGTGAATCCGGAAAAAATAGGCAAGTTTTGTGACATAGGGATGGAAAGTGAGAGGGAGAGATTCTCTGATTGCAGGGTTTATTATCCTTTTTGTTTTTCCCCTCCCTTTTGAGAGGGTCTGCTGAGCACCCCGTAATCGGAGTTTCTGAAATAATATTTATATAAGTTGAAAAGCAGAATTAAAAAAAAAAAGATTGCCAACATGATCAAAATAAAAAACAAACTAAAAAAAAGGAATTAATAAAAAAAATTACTCATATTGAAAAAGGGAAAAGTAAATGATTAAAAAATATTTTTCTAACCATAGGTATTATGGAACACGTTTTCACCGGAAGGATGGATTTTCGATTAAAAATTAAATTAAGTAGGCCTAATACAACTTTGAAAATTATGTTATAATACTCAAGTGCAATGCTCCATTCTTTTAATTATCCAATAAAGTTAAATATTAAGCAAAAGAAAAGAAAATACCTAGGGAATACATTTTTACTAGTAAAATTATGGTTCAATTCATTTATTTTTAGAAGAGTCAAATCTTTTTTTTTTTTTTTTCTTCAAGCATCAAGTTTCCAGCAAAAAAAGTTTTATTCTTTATACAACTTTAAAAATTCTTAGTATGTTTTATATTAATAATCATGGTTTCATTTTAGTCAACATTTGACTAAAGTTCTTAAGATTCAAAAACTTTGTTTAATTTGTACATAAATTCATAAAAAAAAAGTTTATATTCATTTTTTTTTTTTTTTTTTATTCAGATTTGTCATCTTAACAACTAGTTAAAGATTTATAAGAGATATAAATTAAAATAAAATCCCAAAAGGGAGAAAAGGTAAACATGGAAGATATAATGAGACAAATTTAGTTTTTAAGTTGAGCGTTCACTGAGACATCGCAAAATTAAGTTTGCCATGAAGGTTATTTATATGAAGTAACGCAAACTAAGCCACTAAAATATAGTATATTATTATACAATATTATTATAATAATGTTCATATAAATACGTGTTCTTTTAACTTTAGTATTTGAAATAAATTGTTTTAATTATTTTTTTTAATTCTTTCAAAAATCCATGAAATAGACATCAATCATCAAACGGCTGATTTGTAGGGATGCCATGAAAAATTTCAAAATTTTTCAAGTTTCAAATAAAATTTTAATAATTTTAAATAATCGTTTTTTGTGCTCAGAGATTCGCATCCCATCTCATGCGACAAAAATACATACATATTTAAATTCAATTGGCTTCTAAACAATCGAAATAAAAAGAACGAGATCTAAATGGCCTCTGATAACGAAAAGACCTTAATAAAATTTTTTTTTTATATAATATAGTATATTAATTAAGTCCTTGCCGAAATTATGTTGTAATTATCAATGTATTAATCGTTTTCCGGATTAATTCCATATCACCTCTGCAGAAGACTATATATGGCAATTATTAATTTCTTGGAATATTTTATTAATACAATTGCTTGGAAGACTTTAAAGAGTCAATTAATCTAAAAATCCATAAGGTGATTTTGATTGTGTCTCTTCCATTGAGCACTTTGTACTAGCGTATCTTTTTATATATGTACAGGTTACAAAAGTTAGCTCTTATCCATTAACACCGTAAGCGACGAATGAGTTCTTATAAAACAATTTGGCAGTTTTTTTTTTTTTTTTTTTTTTAAATTAAAACAATCTGACAACTCTTTTGTTGGAAGAACATTTTAAAACCGGATAAGATTTTTTTTTTAATTATACGCTCTCCTTTTTAAAACTATTTGCCCTGGTAAAACTTCTTAAATCAATATAAAAGTTTCACCTAAGAATATTATTAGAGTTGGTTGACTTTCGTTATTTGTATTCTTTTTATTAGAGTGAAAAAAAAAAAAAAATGAAAACTTCGGGGATAAAAAAATTAAGTAGATCTTTTTGCAAGCGTTAAATGGGGAATTCATAGACCGAGATTTTGTATTAAACGCACAGTTTACGATAACTGCTTCCAAGACACAAACACACACACAAACGAGTAGTAATTTGCTCGAAGCATTTCCAACCCCTTAAATACACCACCGAGTACTTAGCCATTTCACTCAAACCACACGAGTTTGGGCATTACTACTACTAAAAATTGGATCTAGCTTTCTGAGGGTGGAGGTGGCAGAAGGGTTTCTATTAGCCGAGATTGTTTAGCAAAGTTGGCATTGGGTTCTCTTCCCTGGAAACCGCCATATTTCAAGTCTTATCAAGCAGCAGGGCTCATTTGGACCGGAGCACCGAGGAGGGGCTTAACGTCACAGGATAAATTCCAAGAGTCTAAACGTATAATATTTATGAAAAGCAAGGCTTTGTGCAATTTAGAAAGAAAAATGGGTTCTATATTTAGACGAGTGAAAGGAATGTGTGTGTGTGTTCATTTGCTAGTGAAGTAATTTAAATTCCGTATGAGATCACTATCAACTTATAATTAAACATTTGTTTTTTTGGGTTATGATTTTTTTTGTCAGTGTACTCGAAAGTGTGTGCAAATATAAATTTAACAATTTATGATAAAAAATAAAAACTTTTATTTTATTCTGATGAAAATAAAAACATTAATGAGAAGGATGAAGAAAAATAAAAATCTGGAGGTGATTTTCAGGCCAATTTTTTTTGGATTATATCCTTCCGTTATGAGTCAACGTTTCGGAGTACAAACGACTCCTTCTTCAGGACTTTTGTTGTGTATCAAGATGGTAAATGTAAGCTACGCTTATTGTTGAAGATAAGGGACAGACAGGTGGATATTATTGAGAAGGATGAAGAAAAATAAAATTCTGGAGATGATTTTCAGGCCAATTTATTTGGATTATCTCCTTTCGCCATCTTGAAGCGCAACAAAGGTCCTGAAGAAGGAATCGTTTAACCTCTGAAAAGTTGACTCATAGCGGAAGGAGATAATCCAAATAAATTGGCCTGAAAATCATCTCCAGAATTTTATTTTTCTTCATCCTTCTCAATAATATCTACCAGGCTGTCCCCTATCTTCATTTAAAAACATTAAATTTGAATAACTTTTTTGGAACTTGCAATGGCAGTATACCTTTGAAGTGACTTAAAAAAAATTGATTTTTATTGATTTAGGAGTAAAAATTAACAACATATTTTTCTTTCTACAGAGGAAAGAGAACCCTTTAAAATTGTTGCGCCAATGGTCGCATCTAAATAACCTTGATTACTCTTTTAACTTCAGATCGTGCAAAATAAGAAGAAAAAGCAACATAGGTATAAGAAAAAGAATATTTCCTTTATTGGACATCTAGAAAGAAATAAAGTAGACTTTATGTCAAGCAATGAGAGCAAATTATTATTATCTACATAAAAACTCCAATTTACAAAAATATATTAAAACATAAGTTAAAAAAATCTAACTTATAAAAATTAAAATCAGATTTTTTTAAAATATCCTTTTACAACGAAGGGAAATACAGACTTAATATAATAGCTTTAAGTCAAGAGATGGAATTGTTTAAGATAACCTCTGTGTATTTCACCGGATAATTAGGAAATGAATTTATGCTTTCTCTTACCTATATATGTAATATATAGTGAGAAAGTAATGGATTCATGTCAAAAATTCTATGTCGAGATTTGTTTTGAGATCACCTGAGTCCAAAAAAGTGGTTTTCCGAACATGGTCTGTGTGTGTGCCATTTGGAATCCAAATGGCTTAAATAAAATCATCAGACTGCCTGGGATCCGAACCCGCGACCCTTGGTATACAAGCCAGAACGCTAACCCCTAACCCCACCAAACCTGTGGGCTTCTCTGTTTGTAAATTTTTGAATTCCAATATATCGGCGGAACACACCTTTCTCTTACTAAAGGTAAGAAAAAGTTGTGTGCTGTGCGACCAGTCACACCAGATTTTTTAAATATAAATAAGTAAAATGAAAAAAAGTGTTTAGCGTGCTGGCCATTTGTACCATGCATGTTCACTCGCCCCAGGCAACAACATTTATTTCAGTTGAACTGGATACCAATCAATTGAAATAAATAAGGTCGGGTTTTAAATGGCCTCCGATGTCGAAAATACCTCAATTTAAAAAAAAATGTATAATATATTTTATTCTAAATTAAAAAAATATCTATCTAATTTGTTAAGTGATTTAATTAAAAAAATGATGGTTAAATATAAATAAAGATAAAAAGCTTCATTTGGAGGACGACGACAGAGGCAGCCAGAGTGACCTCGAAACTTGCCTTAAGGCATTCAAGTCCACTTAACTCCATCTTCATTACTCACATAGGATGCTCTTCAATCTAAGTTACAAGACGAAAGAAAAAGTAAAAAAAAAAAAAAATTCTTAAATAACCAACCGTTTCCACAGTTAGCAAATGAATAATCCAAAATTTACTTAAAGAGACCCGCGGGAAAACTGAAAATGTTAATTGACTTAATCAAGAAGTTGTTTAATTCAAAGAGATTTTAATTGAAAACTTGTATAAAGAAAAATGCCAAACTAGTATAAAGTTAAAGTTAAAGAATGAAAAGCTTCTATGTGGTAGAAGAAGATGGAATTCAGGGGTTAATTATTAGGAATAAAATTTCCTAAGATCATGCTTTTGTTTATTCGGGATTTTTAGCAGCCATCCATGCTTAATAGCTATTTTATGGATTAGACAAAAAGATGAGACCAAGAAAATTTCAGACATATGCCGAATGAAAATGATTCTTAATTATTGTACGATAAAACAAATAAAATATTGTGGTGTAAAAGGGCCTTAAATCATTTTTAGAAATAATTTATTCTCTCTCAATAGATTTTATATCTATTATTAAATGTCTATTATCATCAAAATGGTGATTAAATATAATTTCTTTATTACTCCATAAAGAGCTTAATTAATAAAGTTTCAATGTAATTAACAAAAAACTTAGACATGTTATTAAATTTTTAATATTAAATATTTAATACAATTTTTAGGGTAACGAAGAGAGTATTTTTATTTTATTTTAATATATTGCCTTATGATAATCATAGTTGTGAAAGTCCTAAATTCAACAATTCGAGAAAAGGCGTTTGAAAGTTTTATAAACATATACATTTAAATGAGTGGGAGCCCTCGGGGTTTGGTGTAGAGGTTAGCGTGCTAACCTCGTATACCAAAAGTCGCGGGTTCGGACCCCAGGCACTCCGATGATTTTATTTAAGCCATTTGGATACCAAATGACTTAAATAAGAATGCC
The DNA here is from genome assembly GCA_023213315.1 of Euborellia annulipes. Lineage (NCBI taxonomy): Eukaryota > Metazoa > Arthropoda > Insecta > Dermaptera > Anisolabididae > Euborellia > Euborellia annulipes. The sequence goes on from JAKCPI010030578.1 coordinate 24,417, forward strand.
TGGACCCCTAATATGTATAATAATCATTAACGGATATCGTTTAAAGTCTTAAATGGCCTAAGTTGCCGAAAAGACTGTGTGAATGTGAGTGTGAATGAGAAAAAAGTGTGAATGTTTTTTTATCTAAAAAAAAAAAAAATCCTCCCAAATTTTTTGGCTCTTCTATCAGCATGTCGCGTTACAGGCCGTGACGTCAAGGGTCGTGACGCTACAAGTCATGACGTCACAATCTGTGACGACAAAATTAAGAAAGTTGAAATTTAATATATATAACGAATTATAAAAAAATAATTGTGAGATTTAATAATTCAATTTTTAAATTGATAAAATATAATTTTTAAAATAATTTAAAATGATTCAAATCTTCAATCTATATTGAAAGCCGAAGGCGGGCGGCGCGGCTAGTTACTAAATAAATATTGTTCAGTTTTTAACATGGGTCTATTGATTTCCCATTATCATTCATCATTTTCCAATTATTAAGTTAAGATAAAAAACACGATTTTAAAACCCTTAATTGAATAATTTTCTGAAAATTTTCAGACAAACGCCTACGATCCGAAAAAAGTTTCACTTGCATCATGGTTTCATAAAACCACACAATGATTTTTTTTTTTACATTTATTATTTTTAATAAAAGAGGAAGCAGATAAAGATATTCAAATGTTGATCTATAAGGCTTTACTCAATACTTTTTCATGTCTTGGCATCAGAAGCAATGAAATCATTGGCGTTGGAACATTTTTTCTCGATGGCCTTTTCCGGTATATCAGACCATTGTTTTCAATTGGAAGGTAATATAATTTTATCGTGCACTATGGGATGTCTACCAATAATCCTTGGATTTTGAAACAAGCGTTTTATCACTACTCCTATAGCCGCGTAGGCCTATTTATTTCTTAAGGTAATAATAAATTCAAAATTTCATAGTTATAGATTGAGAAAGCAGCTTAAACAATTTTTTTAAAGGAAAGAAAAATTACGTAAATATTCAAATTGTTGGATTATCTAACCATATTTCATATAAGAATTTTAAAAAATATATGCCTTTCTTAATTTAAAAGAAAAAAGAACAATGAGGTTGCAATTTATCTATATTAAGTCAATTTTACAGTCATCTCCATTTGGCAACGTTTCGGGAAAATTTCTAAATGGCTCTTTTCGTAACGAGGCATCTATTCAAATAAGGCTTTAGAATGAAATGAGTTGGGAAGAAAGAGTGGGGGACGAATTTTCAAATATTTCCCTCCATTGACGACTAATAACCAAATAAAAATCGATTTCTAAAATTTCGTTTTCTTATTTTGTGACCCAATGAATTGTGAAATGAATAACAAGCCCTTTAAAAAAAAATGTTTTAAAATCAATGGATTATTTCTTTTGAGAGTTTTTATGCCCATCCCATTTAATTATATTAATGGTAAATCGCTTAATCTGGATTTAGATAATCCTCAAAGAGAATACACATTATTAGGGGTTGACATACCTTTATGTAAATTGTTAATTATTTTAGGATAAAGCTAAAAACTTTTATAATAAAGAGAGAGATGGGGCCCCTCCTCCCGTGGGCGAGAGGTTAGAGATGTTAACAAATGTCAATATTGATAATCTGAAAACCAACGGGAGCTAATTCGGATCCCAGGCAGTGCGATTAATAATTATTTAAATCATTTGGATACCAAAAGGAAAAGATAAATTTGCCCGAGACCCAATATATTGCAATATATATCGTAATAATAATAATAAGTATCGTTTATGCCTTCGGGCTTGGCGTAGTTGGTAGCGACTCTACCTTCTATACCGAACGTCGCGGGTTCGGACCCCAGGCAGTCCGATGATTTTATTTAAGCCATTTGGATACCAAATCTTTGAATATAAATGGTCAAAATTTTATACATTTTTCTCAATTAGTGAAAAGAGCAGGAGCAGCCAAAAACAAAATCCTCCGATTTTTCAACAATTTATTGAGACGTTTCGCGTCAATTTCCTTGTCCCATCTTCAGTCTTTCAATATCGATACTTGGAAATTAAAAGGTCGTAAAGGACAAAATAGCAAAAATGAGTTATGTATACAGAAATGTTCAGCTTTTTGAGCTTTACAAAACAGTCTAATTAAAATTGTGCTCTCTCAAAAAAAAGTGTTTTTTTTTAAGACATTAAATTTTTTATAGATATTTGAGAAAGGAATAGGAATTTATTAGGGTTTAGTGTTATTCAACCTAATACTTTGCGCAAATTTGTCAAAAAGAAATTCTAACTTGTAAGAAGTGTCTTTCAAAGACTAAAATAGTACTAGTACTAAAGTCAAAAAAGTTATGAGGGAAAATGTTTTTTTCGTTTTTTGGCTCTCCTGAAAAGTAGCATTTTGTCCTTTACGACCTTTTAATTTCCAAGTATCGATATTGTTTATGATTTGCGGTGTCGCATTCAGCAAGAGGGAGTTATTGTTGGTTTTCATCCAGATTTTCCGCATTCATATTTGGTCAGAACATCATTAGAAATCGTAGACTTCCGTAGACTCTCGTATCTCCTTGCTTATTCTATATTTTATAATCGGTCTTGCTATTACAATTTCATTGTATACAGTATGTATTAGTCTGGTGGAAACAAATTTATTATTATTATTATTGGTATTTCTACTTTGACTCTCACATAGTGTCTTCAATCACCCAGCATATCCTACACTTGGATGGTCATTTTCTTAATGTGCACATGTATGGTTTGTTATTTGTGTATAAATACTCATATTTTTGCCGCCAAATAGTTTAGTATTAAAATTGAACTATGGAGCAGTAATCTCAATTGTTAATCTAATGCCACAACCCTTTGGTTCTAAATGCCTCAATTTCAAAGAATAAGAATTACATTGTAATAGGATAATAGAATATAAATAGATATACCGATATGTATGTAGTTTCTTTTCGATGAGCAAATTGTATTATCAAACTCAAACCAAAACAACGTTATTTTTTACGCTTTGCAATTCTCAGATGGCTTTCAGTGTTTTTATTTTATACTATAAAATAGAGAAGGATAGAGAAAGTGAGGAAATATGCGCATATCAAAGAAAACAACGTTTAACATTCATTTTAAATGATTAGCCGGATTATCTCTTGCTGTTTATAAAATACTAAAATCCTTGTTTATTTTTCGTAACGTCACTACTTTACACTATAAAATATGTGGAAATAAGTGTAATATAGAATACTCTGGGCAGAGTGATAAGCCCTTGAAGGCAAACGGTGCAACTTGATAAGGGCGTCTGTCTGTTGGGTCTGAGGCTGCGCCCTTTAAGCCCTTTTGCTCGTTCCCTTTTGGACTTGCTCTCTCTTTTCTCTCTCTCTCTATATTCAGGTGGTGGAGATTCACTCCAATTCTCACTTCGATAAGGCCTTGCTGTGGGGATTTTGACTCGAAAATTCATAAGAGGTGATATATGGCATTTGCCCCCTCTCTCGACTCTCTTTTCTCGCTACTCATACCTTCGAAAGAAGAGAACAAAAGACCACAATGTCGATTGATGTAATTAAATTATCATCCCCGGTCTCTTAATCAAATATTACATTAAACGGCTTAAATAAGAGCTAAGGAGATTTCGAACAAAACCTTATTTAAATAAAATTTAATTAAAGATCTAAAATGCAATTTATTTACTTAGTTTTTTTTTTTTTTTTTTGCTATTCTCTGTTAAAAGCGAAGCATAAAACCAATCTAGAGATAAGATGAGGTTTCTGATAAAGTGAAATAATAACTATTTTTATTTTGAATACTTAACTTATAAAATAAATTCATATTAAGTATAAGAATAATAATAAAGTGAAAAATAGAAAAAAATATAAAATTAAGAAATTTCAACTTAGTATTACGAAAGTAAATAGATTTATTAAAATTATAATTATTTCATAATGCTAATAAAAAACAAAATTAAATTTTATTTTAGTATGAATAATTTTTATTTTCCTGTTTGTTTTTAATATACCTATTATATAAAAATGAGGGCATATAAGGTTAGTGATCATAGATTGAGATTATGTTTAATAAATAATAAATATTCTAAATATAATTAGAACAAATGAAGGCCCACGGGGCTTAGAGTAGTTGGTAGCGTGGCTACCTTCTATACCCAACGTCGCGGGTTCGGACCCCAGGCAGTCCGATGATTTTATTTAAGGCATTTGGATACCAAATGGCTTAAATAAGAATGCCTGGACCCCAAAATGTATAATAATTAATTACGGATATCGTTTAAAGTCTTAAATGGCCTAAGTTGCCGAAAAGACTGTGTGAACGAGTGTGTAAATGTGAGTGTGAATGAGAAAAAAGTGTGAATGCTTTAAAAAAAAAAAAAAAGGCATTTGGATACCAAATGACTTAAATAAAAATGCCTGGGCCCCCATTTAAATATTATTAAACATACTGAGTACCGTTAAAAGTCTTAAATGGCCTCAGTTGCCGAAAAGACTGTGTGAATGTGCATAGGCGCCGGAACTGGGGGGGGGGCAAGGGTACATTGCCCCCCTGGCATCCTACAGGGGGGGGGGCAGAGGGGGGCAAAATTTCTTCTTTTATTTCACTTATTATTAAAAATGATATATTTTTACTTTTGAAAAATAAAATCTTCTAAATTAAAAGAGTAAAAAATTCATTTTTTTCCAAATTTTTTCCAAAAATTTTTGAAAAATCACTACCAAATTTTTTAAAATTTTAATTTTATTAAAATTGTGATTTTATTTAAAATTTTTAAAGTTTTATAGTAGATTTGTTTTTGTTTTATACTATTTGAACATATTAAATTATTTTAATTTTCTAAAAAAATTTTTTTGCCCCCCCCCCCCTGATTCAAATTCGTTCCGGCGCCCCTGTGAATGTGTGTGTGAGTGGGAGTGTGAATGAGAAAAAAGTGTGAATGTTTAAAAAAAAAAAAAGAACAAATTTGTTCTTTCTTCATTAATGAAGAAAAATAAATAAAAGAATAAAGAACTTCTTAAAAGATAAAAAACTTTGTAATTGATTTTAGCAAATAATTTTGTACCAGAATTTATAAAAATATTCTCAAAAGGACCTACTGTCAATCTAAAATACATGAAGAAATTCTAAATATTATTTTACAAAAAAATGTTAACGGATAATATAATATAATCTCCGAGATTAGAACCAGCATACAGTCGTTTTACTTTCTCTTATTTTTATTGTATTGTCCTGCCCATAATTATCCATCTATACAATCACAGTCACTACTTTGGAACAGATAAACAATGTTTTTTTTTTTTTTTTTTTTTAAACATTCACACTTTTTTTCTCATTCACACACACATTCACACAGTCTTTTCGGCAACTTAGGCCATTTAAGACTTTGACGATAACCGTTGTGTAAATAATTATATTTATTTGGGGCCCAGGCATTCTTATTTAAGCCATTTGGTATCCAAGTGGCTTAAATAAAATCATCGGACTGCCTGGGGTCCGAACCCGCGACGTTTGGTATATGAGGTTAGCACGCTAACCTCTACGCCATGCCCCGAGGGCATAAACAATGTTAATATTGACAATCTTTAAAGGTCAAAGGATCCGAGGCAGTGCAATAAAAATTTATCAAATCTTTGGTTGTTTGGGCTGGATGATGAAATTGTTGAATAGGAGAAAATACCAGCACATGTTTATCCACCATACACACTATTTATTTGCAAATATTTCGGGTAGCAGAACGCCACCCATCATCAGTGGAGAAACTATGGTATATAAAGATAATAAAATGATATTTCAAATAAATAAGAATATAAAAAATACAATAAAATACAAAAATATACAAAAAATGTCAAAGAATTCGGCTTACATATTCTTTGAAATTTTTTTGTATATTTTTGTATTTTATTGTATTTTTTATATTCTTATTTATTTGAAATATGACTTTATTATCTTTATATACCATAGTTTCTGCACTGATGATGGGGCGTTCTGCTACCCGAAATATTTGCAAATAAATAGTGTGTATGGTGGATAAACAAGTGCTCAGGGGCGGATTAAAGGGGGGGGGGGCGAGGGGGGCGATCGCCCCCCCCGAGAAGAAATTCACAATGTTATAAAAACTAGTAATCTAAAGAAATTATGATTTCCGGGCTTTAATTTCAATTGAATTTGTTACCAATCAATTTAAATAAATAGGAAAAGGGTCTAAATGGCCATAGATGCCCACAAAGTCCTTAAATAAAAAAAAAATAAAAAAATAAAAAAAAACCGCCCCCCCCCCCGACAAAATTGCATTAATCCGCCACTGCAAGTGCTGGTCTTTACTCCTATTCAACAATTTATAAATCATTTGGATACCAGATGGATATGTTATTCAACAGGAGTAAACTCCTAATTAATGGATAACGCTACAAAAACAATTTAAAATATTGAAATAATTGAGTTTAATTTTAAGTCCCAAATAGATATGACTGTATAATTGTATTGTAATTAATATAATAAAGGCTATATCGTTAAAAAGCCTATATGGTTCAAGAAACTGAAGCGACTAAAAAACACATACAACCCCAGGAGAAGAGACTACAAATGAAATATTTTAAAAAATACTCTTTTATCTTTTAAATTTGAAATGAAGTTAAATTTTATTGAACTTTTTATTTTTATTAAAAACTCATAATGAAAGCTTTTTTTAATTCATTTCGTTAAAAAATGCTTTCAAAAAATCAGAAATTATTTATTAATTCTACCAGAGTTAATATTTTTAAAGAGACTCTAGTAAAAAATTATTCCGAATAAAGAAATTATTATGCTTTTTGTATGGAAAATAATAGCTTATTATATTGTATTTTCAGTGATTAAAAAAAACTCTGGAGTATAAAATAATATATATAAAGAGGAATTTTAAAATTTTATTTAGACTTTATATTGTTAAGGATTTCTAAGGCAAATAATAAATGGAGCTGTAGGTTTTGTTAAATAATCATTTGTGAAAAAGAAAATGAAATTAAAATATAAAAAAAAAAATTCAACACATGGAGAAGAAGCAGAGGTAAAAGCTTCTCTTCCTGGTTTTTGGATAATTTTAAAGAACGAGATAAAAAGTTGTCTCCACCGGCGTTTTCTATTTTTACAAATATCCGAACTTATTTCTTAAATCTATGGTAATATACAATAAATACTTGGTAAATTAATAAAATTTTTTTTTGGAAGATTCGAGAGGAGAACCAGGTCAGTTAGTTTAGACGGCTGGCAGAGAGATGAGGCGTCTCTCACTTCCAAAATAAGAAATGAATTGTTAACATTTGAGCCAGAGATCGGGAATGGTGTGTGTCTCCGTGCATGATGCCAGGAGTAATAATCGAAGAATAATTTATTTTGAGGGTTTTTATTCCGTGTCCCTTAAAATTAAAAAAAAATGTTTTGAAGGATATAATTATTAAGAATCTTTCTTTTTTCTGGTCGTAATCTGAATTTAATCCCATTTTAGTATTAGTGATAAAATTTATTTAACATTTAACTAAAATAGGTATATTTTATAAATTGAAATTTCTCAGAAGCTACGAGTTAATCATTGAATAGAATTAATTGTATTGTCCAGTTATATATAAACCATAGAATGTAATCGTTGGTAATAATTCGAAACGAACAGTCTCGAACAGATCCCAAGCCATGTAAATAGGTCCGATTTGAGTTAAGTAGACTCTTCTCTCTCTATCTCCAATTCATTCGTTCAATAGAGGTTTCCTCGAGCATTAATCCATATAACAAAGGTTTGGGCATTTGGCAAACCATTCGTTCGCATTTGCCTCTATGGTTTTCTCTAAAGTTCGCCAAAGTCACTATATTTAGGTGATGGTGGTGGTGGGGGCTAACGAAAGAAAAAGAACGAGAGGCTTGAGCTTGATAAATGGCCTGCAGGTGATAACGAAAAGACACTCCATTCATTTTCAAAGGATTCTGGAATTTTCGTTTGAGAATGTATTAAAATAAAAAAAATCTACACTTCATAATCATATTCTATTAAGGTGAGTTATTTCTATGAAAATTAATATTTTTACTTTATCGTAAAGTAATAATTAATAATTCAACTTTTTGATATCTAAATAAACTCAGTGGTCAACTTTGCTACTAATAAATAAAATAATAAAAGATGAGTTTTAATTAAGTAAAAAAAAAATATTTAGTTGTAAAATAAGAGAAATAAAAATATTCCAACATCGTTGATCAGATTTTTACTATTTGAAAGAATAAATGCACTATATATTTCTAAATTCCAAAACTACTCGTACCTCTCCCTTTCAACTTGATTATTCCACTTTCTTGAGAGAAGTTAATATTCTTTAAATGAAAGGGCTTGTCTTCTAATTTGTTGAGGGGTTCTGGGGGCACATACCCGATGTAGGCCACACGTTTATCTTTCAACACGAGCTAGGGCTTCTAACAACCAAAATAGCAGAATTGTGGATATGGTTTATAGCTAATCAAAACAAAATTAGTAAATATTTTGAAAAAAAAAAAAAAAAAAAAAATTAATTCAAAATACTGGAGAGTAATTTCTAAGTAATTCCCTAAATTAGAAATTGAGAAGAAAATGCATTTTTCTAGTAGGAAAATAGATTTATTTAAATATGAAAGAAGAGAAGATGAGCAAGTGGGAGAGAGGTGGAATATTCAAAAGTTGAACACTAGTTTGTAAATAAAACTTTTGATTCTCCACGTGAATATCATAAGTTAAAGTAAAATTGATTCTATACTGTTCTCAAAATGTCTTCTATCCTCCCAAGTTTCATAACGTGATTCTGCATTTCTAACATTTAATTAAATTTTCATATATTCAAGAAAAATGATAAATCTTTTTTTTTAACTTATTTTTAATGAGTTCATTAATTTTAATAATGTTAAAAAAAAAAAATTACAATAAATTTTTTCTGGAATGATATTTATAATTTTTATTATTGATTAAGCTTTAAAACAGTGTATATCATATATTAAAAGAATTTGATTTTCGGTTTAACTGTGGTTTATTTGAAAAAATTACAACGTCCCATTCTGTGGCCTTCTTCACGTACAATTCAGCCACAGATCTAACAACCTTTATAATCTTAGCCTGAATTGTACCTGAAGAAGGCCACAGAATGAGTGGCGGAAACGTTGTAATTTTTACAAATAAACCACAGTTGAACCGAAAATCAAATTCTTTTACTAGTAATAAGAACTGTGAAAGCCTAAACTCCAAAATTCTACATCATATAGTTAAGTAAAATGTTGAGTGTGGCAATAAATTATAATTACTATATTATTTAATCAAAATCCTATTATATGCCTATTAATATATTGAAGACGAAGATTTAGAGTCAAGTAGATACTAAAAAAAGTTCAGGTCAGATAGAATTTCAAGCAAATAGGCCTAACTAGAATATTTTCAACAAGTATTATTACTCACACGTGTATTACTTTACTTCAGTACCTAAAGTGAACTAAAAACTTTGGATGCCATGAAATAAAATACTCTACTTAATGTCACAAAAAAAAAAAAACTTGTATCATTTTTTTCTGGGATACGGAACAAGAGAAATATAATCTCAAAAGAGGCTATTATTTGCTTTATTCTTATAATCAACACAAAATAAGGGTAATACTAAAAAGTCTTTTGATTAAAAATTATATATTATTAACGAAGGGGTTTACTTTTAATTTTAAAATAAGACTTCCTAGTCTATCATTTAAGTTGATTTGAGTCTGAGGTATGATTATATTTAGGTGAATGCCTGCTTAAGTTACTTTTACTTGGATGAAATTTATAGGAAAAACTTAACTAAGGCAATAAAGGTTATTTACGAAAGGTTTACTTTAATTTATGTTAAATTAGAGATATAATCGGGAGCTTAAAGAGAATACGACAACCTTGGGATTTTGAAAGTAAAAGTTTTTTGGGCAAAATAAATTACGTAATTATTAAATCAATTATCGATAAACTATAGAGATTGAAGAAAAACAAAAACAACCCTTTTATATTTTATAATTTTTTTTTTATTGCTATTTTAAACATTTCACGATTGGCTGTGTTACAACAGAGTTTATATTTATTCTATCCAATCAACGATAAATTTTTAATTTAAAATTTTGTTTGGATAAGAATGGATGAGTGTTGATTAACAAAAATAAATAGCTATCTATTTAATGAAAGAAAAAAATAAATTACTATTGATATTATCCGATTTTTTTTTTTTTGTTATATATGATCAAAAGTAAATTATAAAATCTTTGGTTATTTATTTATTTTAAAAAAATAAAAATCTGGTGTGATTAGTCGCACAGCACACAACTGTCTCTTACCTTCAATAAGGTAAGAGAAAGTTGTGTACTGGCCTTGTCACACCAGATTTCTTTTGTATCGAGATATATTTAGCTGCACTCCTAAGTTACAAACTTGACCACGCGATTCATAGTTGGCACTGAGCTACGAATGCTTTCACATCAGTAAAGTGTACTTCAAACAATTTTCAAGAAAGATTTCATTGATATACTTTTACTTTCTCTTATCTATGTATATATGTAATATATATATAGAGAGAAAGTATCGGATTCATGTCAAAATTTCAAGGTCGAGATTTTGATGGATCTTCACGTTTTGAGAACCCCTGAATCCAAAAAAGTGGTTTTCGCGACATGGTCTGTCTGTGTGTGTGTGTGTCTGTGTGTTCAATTTTAAGCATGAAGGAATTGAGTTATGAGGCTGAAATTTTATATTTAAGTTAAACACCCCCCGGGACCGAAAAAATAAGCTTTTAATCAAAATCGGTCAAAGATTACCAGTACTTTACTGATGTACTTTTTCAGTTTTTTTCGATTTTCTCAAAATTTGCTCCAACGATTTTTTTTTAAATTCAAAAATCAATTATTTTTTCAGATGCTCTTTCAAATGTATATTCTCATTTTGCAATTGAAATCTTCTGAAGACCACTTTACTCTTGTATTTCATAGGGAAATTAGGAGAAATGGTTGCCATGGTAACAAAATATAAATATTTTCCCATACTTATAAATTTTACATCTTGAATTCATATGTTCCGTCGGGAACTAAATATATGTCGACACAAAAAATCTGGTGTAATCGAAAGTTGTGTGCTGTGCGCCAGTCTCACCAGATTTTTTTAAATAGCATCTAAAAAATAGTTGATTTATGAATTTTAATCAAAATCGTTGGAGCGAATTTTGAGAAAATCGAAAAAAGAAAACTGAAAAAGTAAAGTACTAGTACTTTTGGCCGATTTGGTTCAAAAGCTTATTTTCATCCCTTGAGATGATGCCTAACTTAAATTTAAAATTTCAAACCTCCTAGCTCTTTTCGTTCCTGAGATATATTGCTCACAGACAGACCCACTTTTTGGACTCATGGAACCTCAAAACGTGTCTATCCATCAAAATCTCGAAATAGAATTTTTTCATGAAACCAATACTTTCTATATTTATATCATATATAGGTAAGCGAAAGTAAAAATAATTTAAACAGAAAACTGTCATGGGCGTAGCTAGACATATTGTTAGGAGGGGCCAGCCCCCTCGTTAGAGCGAGGAGGGGGGTTTGCAATTAATATATACATAGATTATTAATTATTTATTTAAATAAAAGAAAAAAAATTAAATTAATGTAGTGAATTGGAGTGTTAAAAAAAATATATATTTGTTTTTTTTTTTCAATTTTTAGGACAAGCCAGGGGAGGCAATGGCCCCCCTGCCTCCCCCTATGGATTTCGCAATTATATATTTGTTTTTGTAAGTCTTGTATAAGAATATTCAATTTTATAAAAAAATTTTCTTTAATATGAACTTCCTTTGCAAAATCAGACTGTCTTTATAAAATTACTTTCAGGTCATTTCATTTATTTTTTTTCCTTTTATAGAAATGTATTTTTAAACCGTTTGTATCAAAAAATGTGAGAACAAACAATTATTAAAATTTTTTTTTTTTTTTATTTGAAAAATAACAAAACATTTGTCTTTTGGCAAATGATGTTTATATAGAATTTAAATATTGATTGCAATAGTTAGATGCATTTGGCTTGTTTTAATTGATGATTGACGATAATTAATGAAATAATCCATTAGAAAAAAATGAGTTGTAATACAATTATCCATACGTTAAATAAATGTTTAATATGACGATTTACCAATCAATAGGCCCTTTGTTACCCGATTCCCTCTGATATTACTTTTTTAACTTTACTCATTTTTTTTATTTTAATCATTAATTTGTATTTCACTACTCAGGGGGGAAGTTTTTTATTTAAGTTAAAATAATAATAAAACATCAAAGAGAATTTGAAATAGCGGCAATTGTCCTCTGACATCAAAAGCTCGTGTTGCTCGAGGAAATTTACTCGAATCTACTTTCCATAGCGGAGGAATTTCCCGAAGTGAGTTTTCTCTCCTAGTTAGGCATATTCCATGGGACTTAGAGAGAGAAGGGTAATGATTGAATTTCCTTTATCCGAATTAAAAACCAAATACCTTCCATAATTTAAGCAGATAGGATGTAAATATAATAAGAAAATGATGAGTAGGGAAAATTTAAATGATTCATAAATAGGCTGGCAAGATGAGCTATTTAGATATAATACCCAGTAAGAACGACACATAAATAAATATGTAAAATACTAATTAATTAATTAAGTAATTAATTTGTCAAAAATAAGAAAAAAAAATACTAATTTGTCAAATATATGCCTGTCAATATTAAGGCCACTTCACACGGAGAGTTTTCAGGTTGCATTGCATCTGATATGACGTCACTGCGAATTGAGCCAGTAGTGTTATGCACTCACACGAGACGTGCAGTCAGCGAAACCGCTGCTTGCCGAGGCTGGCCGAAGCTTGTTCGGATCCGGCTTATGATCAGGGAATAAATGATGATGTTGATGAGTTTCCGGAAGTCTAACCTTGGCGGAAATGGCGGAATGTTTGCCCTCTGGTGGTCCTTTTTTTTTTTTTTTTTTTACTAAAATATTTAAAAAAAATAAAACGTAAGCTGTCAAAATCAAATAACCTCACTTTTTGGTTAAAGTCAGCCATGTTGAATGACGTGAAAAATCCGACTCTGTGATTGGTCGACGCATGCGTTTGGAAAAATGCAT
>JAKCPI010030579.1:0-10022 GCA_023213315.1 Euborellia annulipes
TTTTTTAACAATTAAAATTCTTTTTTCACGAATTTTTTTTTTTTTTTGAAAATAATAAAAACTTTGTTTACAATGCTTCTAGTCCGCTTTCTGTACTCAATCACAAAAGCTAAGCCTAACAAATCTTATGTACAGCATACCACCTTCTTTTATTCGAAAGTTGTCAACCAAATTTGTTATGTTGACGTTTATTTAGTTGCCGAACGTATATTTGATTTCAAGAGGTGAAAATCTGGTGTGACTGGTCGCACAGCACACGACTTTGGTGTGTTCTGTGCTGGTAACGCCAGATTTTTTGTGTCGAGTTATATTTAGTTTCCGCCAATGTATTAGAATTTTTTTTTTAACACTCACACTTTTTTTCTCATTCACGCTCACACATATTCACAGTCTTCTCGGCAATACAGGCCATATAAGACTTTTGACGATATCCGTTATCGAATATATACATGTATATTTGGGGTTCAGGCATTCTTATTTAGGCTATTTAGTATCTAAATAGCTTAAATAAAATCATTGGATGCCTGGGATCCGAACCCGCGACCTTTGGTATACAGGGCTAGTATGCTACCAACTACAGAAAGCCCGAGGGATATATTAAAATTAAAGATGTAAAATTTATAAACATAGAAAAATAAATAAGAATGCCTGGATCCCCAATGGATATATTTACAAATAACGGTTAAATGGCCTGAGTTGCCGAAAAGACTGTGTGTATGTGTGTGTGAATGTGAGTGTGAATGAGAAAGAAGTGTTAGTGTTTAAAAAAAATTGGCCCACGGGGCTTGGAGTAGTTGGTAGCGTGCCTACCTTCTATACCAGGGGTCGCGGGTTCGGACCCCAGGCAGTCCGATGATTTTATTTAAGGCATTTGAATACCAAATGACTTAAATAAAAATGCCTGGTCCCCCAATAGATATATTAAACATACTGAGTATCGTTAAAAGTCTTAAATGGCCTGAGTTGCCGAAAAGACTGTGTGAATGTGAGTGTGAATGAGAAAAAAGTGGGAATGTTTTTTTTATAAAAAAAAAAAATCAAAATCGTTAGAGGGAATTTGAGAAAATAGAAAAAGTACATCAGTAAAATGTAGTAAAGTACTAGTACTTTTGGCCGATTTTGTTTAAAAGCTTATTTTCCCGCTCCAGGGTGGTGCCTAACTTAAATATAAAATTTCACCCTCAATTCCTTCTTGCTTCAAATTGAAAACAGACACACACACACAAACACAAACACACAGACACACAGATAGACAGACCATGTCGTGAAAACCACTTTTTTGGATTCAAAACGTGTATATCCATCAAAATCTCGACATCGAATTTTTGACATGAATCCAATACTTTCTCTCTATATATATAAACATATATATAGAGGTAAGAGAAAGTAAAAATAAAGGATGAATTTTCTTTTTTAAAACGAAATAAAATAAAAAAAAGGAGAGAGATAATAAAATATCACCTGAGCATTAACATTTTTGTTGATTTTATTTTCCTTAATAAAAAAAGAAAAAAAAGAATGATAAGACGCGAGGCGACGCGTCGTCGTCGTTAGCAGCCCTTTGTGCCTGCGCTCATCTGATAAACGGCGCTGACTTTCTTTCTCTCTTTAAATGGAGGCTTCGCACGCCATTCCAGGATTAGCCTATTATTATTATTATTATTATATTTTCTATTCTTAATTCACGAAAGACCTGTATTAAAATATTATAACAATCGCTTTTTAAAGAGCAATTTGCATTTTTATCGAGCATAGCGATATAATAACGCTTTTGTTTATCATGCACTCCCCCCTTCCCCCCCCCCCCCCCCCCCCCCGGCGTGTTTAGACACCTTGCGTACGCCTTTTTTATCTCCATTAAATTGAATTAAATGTTTGTATTAATATTATTGTTAACCGGCTTTGTAAAGAAAATATTATCATGAAATATAATAAATAGACTACCGAATTTACGTATAAAAGCGGATTACTAAAATTGCTATATTTAAAAATTAATTTATATATAAAAGAGATTTGTGGAATGCTTTTCTAATTGAAAACAAGACTAGACATTGTGTAGTTGGAAGATAGACAGCCCAAATGACTTCTGTGAGACTGACAGCCATAAATGATTGCTAACTTCGTTATTATTGTAGCAAATTCCATCTTTTTCAAACAAAGTTAATAAATTCATATTTTATTTCCTGCTTCACACTGACGTTTCGATCCCGGAATGGGTCATCTTCAGAGCATGGATAGTCATATTACGTGAGGCAGAATATTTTGCATTTTTTAAATGCTTTTATTTAACTTGCTCTTTCAAGGTCACCAACTTTTTAGTCTTTGTTTAGGAAACTTCCCAATGAGCTAGAGTTGTGAAATTTGTAATTTAAGGATCATTTTTGGTGACAATTGTATACAAGTTTTATCAAAATAGAACAAACTAATGTGGTATTTTATTTGTAGCCTCATGCTTCCTGCCTTTCTTTTACTTTCTCTTACCTATGTATATATGTAATATATATATAGAGAGAAAGTATTGGATTCATGTCAAAAATTCGATGTCGAGATTTTGATGGATCTTCACGTTTTGAGGTCCCCTGAATCCAAAAAAGTGGTTTTCGCGACATGGTCTGTCTGTGTGTCTGTGTGGGTGTGTGGGTGTGTGGGTGTGTGTTCAATTTTAAGCATGAAGGAATTGAGCTATGAGGTTGAAATTTTATATTTAAGTTAAACACCCCCGGGACCGGAAAAATAAGCTTTTAATCAAAATCGGCCAAAGAGTACTAGTACTTTACTGATGTACTTTTCAGTTTTTCGATTTTCTCAAAATTCGCTCTAACGATTTTGATTAAAATTCAAAAATCAATTATTTTTAGATGCTCTTTCAAATGTATATTCTCGTTTTGCCCTCAAAATTGTTTGAAGACCACTTTACTCTTGTACTCCATAGAAAAGATAGGAGAAATGGTTGCCATGGTAACAAAATATAAATATTTTCCCATACTTATAAATTTTACATCTGAATTCAAATATTCCCTACTGCCGGGAACTAAATACATGTCGACACAAAAAATCTGGTGTGACAAGCACAGTACACAACTTTCGATTACCGAAGGTAAGAGAAAGTTGTGTGCTATGCGCCAGTCACACCAGATTTTTTTTTTAAATGCTGCATCTATAATAAAAAAATCTGGTGTGAGAGATCGCACTGCATGCAACTTTCTCTTATCCTTGGGCAATAGAAAGTGGTGTACTGTGCTTGTCACATCAGATTTTTTTGTGTCGACATATATTTAGTTTCCGCCGATATATTAGAATTCAAGATGTAAAATTTATATGTGAAAATATTTATATTTTGTTACCATGGCAACCATTTCTCTTATCTTTTCTATGGAGTACAAGAGAAGTGGTCTTCAGAAGATTTCAATGGCAAAATGAGAATATACATTTCAAAGAGTTGATTTATGAATTTTAATCAAAATCGTTAAAGCCCATTTTGAGAAAATCGTAAAAAAACTGAAAAAGTACATCAGTAAAGTACTAGTACTCTTTGGCCGATTTTGTTCAAAAGCTTCCTGTCACGTCCCATGCAGGTGCTTAACTTAAATATAAAATTTCAACCTCCTAGCTAAATTCCTTCATGCTTTAAATTGAACACCGGCACAAACACACACACAGACAGACCATGTCGCGAAAACCACTTTTTTGGATTCAGGAGACCTCAAAACGTGTATATCCATCAAAATCTCAACATCTAATTTTTGACATGAATCCAATACTTTCTCTCTATATTTTAACATATATAGAGGTAAGAGAAAGTAAAAACAATTGAACGTCTAGTTTTTTAATTATTTTGGAAAATACACTTGTTGTTTATAAAGCATCCTGTTAAGTCTTTGTAAATAGTAAATTTAAATAAATTTCTAAACCAAAATTGGGTCAATTGGTTAGACCAACGATAAATTTGCTCATCTAGATGGATATTAATTAGATGAGTGTTGTTCTGGTTTTCATCCTCTTGTTATCGTGAAACAGCCCGATGGTGGGGTTCTGATAAGTGGCCAGATGTTAGGGGTTCTTCTGATTTCACTTGTCACCACTTTCCCACCGGCCGATTAGGCGTGACAGCATATAAGAGAGAAAGGGACCAGCGTCTGTGTCGGATCACAACATGAAAAGAAGGGATTATCACTTGGGTGCTTAGTGCGAAAGAGAGAGTGCGCTCTTGATAACAAATCCCAAGAGTGTCTAAATGGCCGGTCACCAATCCTATTTAGAGACGTGAGAATATTTCATCAAAATGTTCAAATAAATTATTCAGGGGGCGTATTTTTATTTATTCTTTCTACTTTTTTTTGAGTTGAAGTTTATTAATCGATGGATTTCACTAGCAATTCATTTCCATCTCTATACTTCCCGTTGGAATTTTGAAACGAAATTTTCCAGTCTTATAAAGGACGTTATGGAGAGTCCAGGAAAAATTCTCGGGTTCACAAATTCTCAAAAGGGGAGGTGCAAAAAATTCAGAATTGCTCATTGAGTTTTGTCTTGCCTTATGAAAAATTAAGGCCAATTATAATTAAATCTCTCAAATTAAAAATAATAAAAATTGTTATATATCCAATCCAGTGCCTGCTTGAGAATCTGTCCACATTCATAGAATACATAAATATTTCCCTATACATTTCCTATAGGAGAAATCGCAACTTAAGTATATAATTAATAACTCAAAAAGTTATAAAAATTTTTTTGGGATCAGAGTATCTTTCCTGGACTCTCCATAACGTCCTCTATAAGAATATATGACGATGCTGGACCGGTGATATAATCTTGTTTGATAGTAGACGTTGTTCTTCTTCTCGGTCAAAAAAAAGTCCTCTAAAGCCCGTCGTACACGAGGACATTTTTTTAAGCAATTTCCGGCGACATTTCTGGCTCCATAAAAATATCTTGAAAAAAATGGCCTGAATTTCTAGCTTGAAAAAAAACCTGTCATACACGAGGACATTTGTATTTTTGGGGCCAATTCTGCGCAGAAACGTGCGCAGTTTGAAAATTTAAACGGACAGCTGAATCAAAAACTTTTTTAGGTTAAAACTATAAGAGGCCCTTAATATATATAGAAATATATATTTATTAATAAAAATAATATATAGACATACCTCTTTTTGAAAAAAATAAGCTAAGAATTGTTTTTTAATATCTATACAAAGGATTTTTGGTTTCTTTAGATAAATAATAAATATTATATGCACAATGAAAATTTTATTTATTTAAAATTTTGTTAATCATAAAACTAAAATATAAAGAAATGAATGCATTCTATATTATACAAAATATAACTTGATTGTGATTTCAAAGCCTGATGATTATGGTTTATAACCATCTGAACTGAATGTTCAGTCGAAAATAAACCTGCAACCAAAAAACTACCGTGTTTTATTTTATTAACTATCAACTTCTCAGTTCATCATAAAAAACATTTCCACAATTTAAATTTAAATCATAATTGTTTGTTCAAATTCATCTAAAATAAATATTTTAGTTATTATCAAAGATTATATTCCAAATAAAAATTTAAATAAATAATAGTTATTTAAAACAAAGTATTCATTTACCTTATAAATATATAATCTAGATATTGCTCTTCTTTTATTATAAACTATAATTTCCAAAAAAGAACTGCAAAAAAATATATTTTTATTAATTATTATATCCCAAGTGAAAATTTAAATAAATAATAATGTTATTTATTAATAATTTAATTAAATAATTAATTCTTACCTTAATTTTAGGCTGGTCGTCCACTGGACGCTACCGCTACAAGGGCGACAACAAGAGACGCGACAACACGCGACAAGGGTCGTCCACTGCACGCTACTTCGCGCTACATTTGACATAAAATTTCATATAAATTTCTAACCAATAAATAAAACAAATCCATATAATTTTAATAAATAATTAAATTGAAATATAAAACCAAGATAAAAAATGTCCTAATTTATATTTATTTTCGCTAAATTTTCAAATAATCTTATTTTAAAATTCTTTATATTCTGGGATGAAGGTTATTTTGAATAGACCTCGAAGAGCCGCAGTTACTTCATCAAATCACTCAATGTGAAAAAAACAAAAATGTATAATTTTATCAATTTAATATATATATACAGTATATCACAAAAAATTGTAATGTCGACTACAAAAGAATAAGTAAGTGTTGAATATAAAATAAATTACACATACTCTATGTTTATCTTTAAAGGTTCTGACGGTGATGAAAAATCGAAACTGATATTTGCAAAGCAGTCGATTCTTGAAACAGTTAATAAAAAATTTAAAAAATTTATGAAAATTCATTTAAACACACACTCACCGAACAAACAGTGATTGATGAAGTAACTACGGCTCTTTGATGTCTATTTAATCTTATTTTGTCCCACAAATTAAATATCGACATTTTGGTCTTTGTTTAATTCAATTGCATCAATTTTATTAAGAAAAAACAAAGTGTTGCGGTTTTTTTTTTTTGCCGGTGAGAGTATTTTAGGTTAGAAAAACAAAGGGT
Source organism: Euborellia annulipes (assembly GCA_023213315.1). Classification (NCBI taxonomy): domain Eukaryota; kingdom Metazoa; phylum Arthropoda; class Insecta; order Dermaptera; family Anisolabididae; genus Euborellia; species Euborellia annulipes. Next base: position 6,548 of record JAKCPI010030579.1, read on the forward strand.
TAGACGCTTCAACGCGCTACAGATCCCATTTTTTTGGGATCTGTAGCGCCTTGTCGCTCGAAGCGCGTTGTAGCGTGTTGTCGCGCGCTTGCAGTGGACGAGCTTCAATTGATTCACACACATTGGGATCTGTAGCGTGTTGTAGCGCTTGTAGCGGTAGCGCGTTGTCGCGTCCAGTGGACGACCAGGCTTAGTTTTTCCAAATGAGGTGTGTCGATATATTTTATATTTTTATGATAATTTGACAATATAATTATTTTAAAGATCTGTCAACTGCTGTCAAAAACTGAAAAATTCTAGGTTATGATGACAACAAATTTCCAAAAAGCGGTGTTGCCAGATATGGTCGATTTACTGCGCACCCTCTTTGCGTCGAATTGGCCCAAGAAAATAGAACACGGGCTATTTTTCTGGCGCGATCAGACAACTTTTCGTCATACACGGAGACATTTTTCTTGACCGAGAAATGTCTTCAAACGGCCATTTTCGACGCGTTTGCGTTTGTGCGCATTCTGATTGCGCCGATTTGGCCCGAAAAAATAGAACAAACATTTTTTTTCAAGCCAATTCCAATTCCAATTCCATTTTTGCTGTCATACACGAAGACATTTTTATGGAGCCAGAAATGTCGCCAGAAATTGCTTAAAAAATGTCCTCGTGTACGACCAGGGTAATAGAGTGTAGAGCTTCAAAATGAGCGATACGAATAATGAATCTATCCTTGACGCATATGATTTAATGGAAAATACCCATGATATGTCCTTCCAATTGCTTGAGGAAATAACAGAAGAGGTAATTAAATACTACAAATTGTTTAAATTGATTTCGAATTTTTTGAAATTTATTAAAGCAGATGTACCATCATTACAAGGTGTAGTTTTTAATAATTATTGTAGTTTAATCGTCGTACAAGGAAGTCATTGGTTGGATTTCCACCACCAATAAATGCTATTTAGGAATTAATAATTTTTAACTTTGGCAATTAAGTGAAGCTTGAATGAAACTTAAAAAAAGAACAATAGGATTAATCATTTAATTCAACTTTTTTTAATAATAGTTCGATTCTTTTCTAGTCTTTGATAGGACAAATTTCTCCCCCCCCTGCTCTCAGTCGGCCATCTGGCCGCCTTCAACTGGAAGAAGATAGATAGGGTGTAGTACACACAGTTGTCAACATGTGAGATGCAACTTCCCTATGTGCTTTTGAAAGCTCTCTCTCTCTCTCTCTCTCTCTCTCTCTCTCTCTCTCTCTCTCTCTCTCTCTCTCTCTCTCTCGATCAACTGCAGCTATAATCCAAATTTTCACTTTAAACCCTCAACTACTCACTCACTTTAATGTTTGAATTAATAAATAGACAAGAGGCAGGAGTCTGTTGCATTCACTTTGCCCAGCTACACATGTAACTGCAAACTTGACGTATGTGCAATCGTTTTGTTCAAGCAAACTGTAGCGAATTGTGCAAGCCGCTTGATGCTCGATTGAATTTTAATCATGCACAAGCATATTTGCGCAAGCAAAACTCTCCGCCATTTTATAGACGTCTTGACATTTGATATTTATTTAATATAAATAAATTAATTCATTTCAATTTAAATATTAATATTTATTATGTCTCTGTTTAAAGCAAGTGAGAATTTCTCGTAATCTTCGAATAAATAACCTTCCGAGTTTGACATTTTTAGGTTAATTTTCGGCATAAGGGTCTAAACGTACTTAAAAAAAAAAACTAAACTATTATAACGAATTTTTCAATGCGGTTTTTTTAAATGAATTAATTCATAAGAGATTATTGGGACATCGAGCTATAATTTATTTAATGACTTATTAAAAAATTATCGTAATTAATCTTTTTGTTATCAAGCAAATACAAAAACACAATCTGTCCCAATAATCTTTAATTTTTTTAAATTTAAAAATGAATTTATTGTTATTATTAATCACATATTAATTAAGAAATTTTTTAAAATAAGCTTAGATGATTTATTTAAAAACCAACTGTCAAATTAGTTCAGCATTCTTGCAATAGATGGCAGGCTAGTCTAACAGCTGATCCCCTTTTGGCCTATATCTGGCCTATATTTATATATTTTTATACTTTTATAAAAGATACATAATATATAATAACTAAGGTGTGGTGGCTGTGATGATAATTCAGAGAGGAAGGGCAGAGGCAGCCAAAGGAAATAATTCTGAATGCTACAACAATTTTCCGGAGACGTTTCGGTGCATTTATTAGTGCTCCATCTTCAGTCCTTTCTATAATAAAACATACACATCAATATGAAAATATACATGTATATATCAAATATAATATAACAATATGAAATAACTTACAATTGTTTTTTTGTGCTCAGAGTTAGTCTAAAATTGCTTGATATATACATATGTCTTTAATTGGTTACAATTGAACATGTATATTGTTGAACTGGCATACAATGTTTGACAATGGTCACCCAAGAAAGTGAACTATATGAATGAATACAAATATATTATTCTTAGATTTATATAAACGAATGTATTCGGTCAGTCAACTAATTTATCTATTTATAAAAAAAATTCTCATTATCTATATTTAAATTCTTAACTTATTAACTTTTATTAATTTATACAAATGAATATTAAAAAATTCTTTTTTTTAAAAATTTTTGACATTTCGATTACGATATTTCACATTATTTGAGAAAATCATTCTTAGATTATTTAATTTAATTATTGACAATTATTGTATAATGAAGTGTCTCCATTCAACTCTGGAAGAGCACAGCGTCAAAGGCTCTACCAAGTTTTTCGCTGTCTCTCTGAAAATTGATAGCCGACTGCCCAAAGGAACGTATGAAACACATTTCTAGTATAAGTCTTCTGGATATTTTATTTTCTGAAGCCAGCACTCTAATATTGTCAATGTCAAATTTATGGCCAAGATCTGAACAATGTGTTGCCAAGGCAGTGTTTTTAGATTTATTTTTGATATCTCGTTCATGTTCTGACATACGAAATTTCAATTGTCTGCATGTCTGCCCTATATAGTATGAGCCAGGGTCAGGACAATTTATACATTTAACCAGATATACAACATCCTGGCGCAACTTAAGAGGAATATTGTCTTTGTTGTTGTATAGGCACATTAGATTGTTGGAGGGTTTCGGTGCTAAAATTATATTGAATTCTAAAAATAATTTTTTTAATTTTTCGGTTACTCCAGGGATGTATGTAATTGAATAATACATAGGTGGCTTTTTATTTGAATTATTTTCGAGACTCGGCCGGTCTGAACTTGTGACACCCGCATTATATTTATTTATTAATTTATTTATCAAGAAAACTGGATAATTGTTTTCACGGGCCATATTTTGAAATATATTTATGTTTTTGTCAATGTAGTCTAAATCACATAATGTATGTATGCGTCGCATAAAGTAATCTAATGAGTTAATTTTATAAGTCATGGGGATATTAGAGTGATAATTGGTTAGT